>CABHPH010154264.1:8609-39664 GCA_902168325.1 Peromyscus nudipes
GAGACAGGGTTTCTCTGTGTAGCTTTGCGCCTTTCCTGGAGCTCACTTGGTAGTCCAGGCTGGCCTCGAACTCGCAGAGATCCACCTGCCTCTGCCTCCCGAGTGCTGGGATTAAAGGCGTGCGCCACCAACGCCCGGCCGCTATTTACATTTTTAAAGAAGAATAAAACAATAAGAAAATCTGGAGGAAAAATAAAATTGTCATAAAAACAGTTTTAGGTCCTCCCTGTCTGTTTCTAGCCCTCCATAAAACAGATATCAAGGTCTAGCCTATGGTACTTCCTGGCCTCTGACTTTGAATAATCCACTGAAACCTGCTCATAGTGTGAACAAACATGGATTGCGGTTTTCAAATTAAATGACAGTAACTTCACTGTGTCTTCTATTTCTTTTCTCTGTGTCCTTCAATCACTTCCAAAAATTGAGTTGTTAAATACTGTGCATCATATTTCTAAAGGAGTTCACCTTCATAGAAAAGGAGAGATGTCTAAAATGCTTTCTTTGAAATAATTCCTAACTATTAAGTTATAAAAACAATGTATTAAAAATTGACCACTGAAGAAATACCATGTGCTGAGCTAACATCACTAAAGTTTCATGACTAAAATGAGCAGTATTCCCTAAACTCATTAAAATAGCCTGCATGGATCAAACTGTGAAAGTTCCTGTGACACCCCCCCCAACACACACACACAAAGTTCATGCTCAAAATCTATGCATAGAATATTGGGAAAATTATTGTCATGATGTTGCTCATTTATTGCTAGGGACACTTAGATCCTGTGGTTCCTTTAAACCTTAACTTTTTTTTCCTTTCAACTAATTCTTTTCTTGTTTTGCCTGAGTAAAATTGTGATTTTTTTTCCTCTATCACTATCTTACTACATCCTCAAATCACTCTATAAATATGAAAAAAATATGTAAACAGAGTCAGTAATGTCATTGTTATTAAATGTTCCAAAATGCTCTTTCTTTAAGAAAGTGGAACTCTCAGTTATACTAATAATGGCAGGCTATGACAATCAACTCTTAGAATATTCTTTTCTGTATGATATCTAGCTCAGAAGGTGCTTAGGGAGTAGCTACCTTGGAGTGACCGTGCACACAACCTTCATTGGAAAGGAAAACAAATTGATAAAACTATAATGATATTAATTTTAAACTCCCCAGTATGTTTCCCTTATTGGGAAGCCACATGGCCCATTGAATTTCTTATTCCCTGGGGATGACTAGTTGTGTTATACTATGTGTTTCTCTTTAACTTCTTTAATTCCCAACTACTCAGATCTGGTAATGTGAAGTAAGATTGGGCAGTAGTTTGTACAGATAATTCTCAAGGGGAATCTATCCCAGACAATAATGTTTTGTACTAGAAAGTATAAAGTTTCAGTTGCAAGCCTCTTTTGAGTGTGAAAATAATCTTTATAGACAGCTAGAGTACATTAGCACAAAATCCACCATAATTATAATCATAATTACAATTTGTGTTCTTTGTGGACATGCAAATTTTCTGAATACTCACTACACTTCCGTTTATTTGTTCAACACAATGGTTTTTGACATAATTGTTTGCTTTCTTCCATATGTCTGAAACTACCCTTAACACAATGGCATGACATCTCTTTAGAATAGACTCATATAATTCTACTGATTTAAAATTAAGATAAAGCCTACAGATTCTGTTCATGCTATCTTGCATTGCAGGAGTAAATTTGAAATTTCACTAGTTGGAAAAAATGTAATCAGACCTATAGTACAGATATATCTGTTCGAATATGACTCTGTGTGTAAATTGTGAAAGTAAAGCATAGTAATTTTCTCTTTTGGCTGGTTATCTGTACATAAGCCAATATCTACAAGGTCTAGTGACCATCAGATCTTTGCTGTTAACAAAGATTAGTAGAAATAATTTGGAAAACATTAGAATGTCTCATATAGTCACAAATCAAAGTGGAGAAGGCTTAGAGTTTTGTCTCCCAACAAAGTAGCCTTGAGAAACAGCTCCAGTCAATAGCACTTAATTGTTTGTATACTGTTGCCAATGGTTGGCACTGTACCAAGATGACCAATCATGTGCTTTAAGAGGTCTCATCACATTTTTTGGATAAGCCATGTACCGAAAATAACTGGCATTACATGTCCGTCAGGATTCTTATCTTTAAATATGTACATGTTGCTAGTTTAAAAGCCTTTAATGTTTCCCTAAGTCTATCATGGGTATATGGAAAAAAAACTTCTGTCATGAGATTGACTAAATCATTAGAGAAGTGCATGACAACCACTGAAATCCAATTCTGCTTGAGAGTAGTACAATTAATTTCATTCTATATGCTCACTTATTAATTGACTCATTAAAAATGAATAAGCAGCTCCTGGGTATGGATTTTGATATGATAGTACTGATGATAATGGAAGTCATGATTTAGTAAAGAGGCTGTTATGAAGAACCTTTTCTGTTGTGAAAACTCCTAGAGCCTAATTCATATGTGGTGTTGGAGTCCAAATCAAGTGCCCTTGGTAAACCTAGAGGAATTGTTGGGCTCTATAGACTATTTGCTGAAAGTAAGAGGCCTAATTTGAATTGAAGATGCTATAGCTAGTTTGAAAGAGGAAATTCATAGAGGAAGATGCTCATCAAAAATCATTATGCAGAGAAACTGCTTGCAAATATTTTAGCATTTCACATTTAGCTGTTGACCATCTCCTTAGTTTCCTTTGTCTTAAATTTTGACACCTGTGAAATGAAGGTGATCTAGTTGGTATTTGTGAAATTAAATGAGTTATGTTATTTAAACATGTTACTTTTGTATCTAAGGAACAACAAATTTCTATCATTTTTGGTCCCCTTACACTGTCCTGAGGATTCTACTTTGTGTTCTATGTGACTGTCCAGTCAGTCTTTATCCAGAGTTCATTATTGTCTAATAATAACTAAGGAGTTAGAAAGATGAGTGACATTTATGAATACTTTGTCTTATTCTGAATTTATATTAATATAAACATCTCATTTGCCTAAATGTTTCTGTTCTAATCAGTGCTAGTAGCATATGTCTGGTGGTTTAACCCTAAAAATTCCAGGTTCAGTGAAATTATCTTCAGTTCAAAGAACATTATCAGAGCAACTAGAGATCAAAAAGATGTCATTACCACAGACTCAGATGAAACACAAAATGTTATCAAAGATTGCTATGAAAACAAATACTCTGAATGAAAAACAGAAGAATTACTGTGTATATTATCATCAAAATTAAATCTGGAAGATTTAAATAACTTAAACAGACTTATGACTACAATGAGATCACAGCTGTATTCTAAAGCCTTCACTCAAAGGCAAGCCCAGGACTGGCTGAATTCACAGCTGAATTCTAACAGACTTTCAAGGAAGATTTCATACCAATTTTTCTTAATTTGTTCCATGAAATAGAAAGCGAAGGGATATTATCAGATGCACTTTCCAAAGCCAGTATTATTATGAAATCACAGATAAAAATCATAGGTAATTATACAACAAAAAGTAAAACCACAGATCAATTTCATCTATGAAAAATAGATTAAAGTTATCAATAAAATACTTACAAACCAAATTTAGGAATACATTAAGATTATACATTATAATCAAGTTGACTTCATTTCAGAAAGACAAACTTGGTTCAACATACATGACTAAATGTCACAAACCATATAATCAACATAAGGACAGAAGCCATACAACCATCTAGATTGATGCAAAAAAAAAAAAGACTTTGGTAGAGTTCTACTTGCTTTCATGATAACGGCTATTGAGACTTTCTGAATAAATGTAGCATATCTCAAAATAAAAAGGACTATATACAATCAACCTCTAGCTAACATTATATTAATTGGAAACAACCTGAGAGCATTTCTTCTAAAATCAGAAGTGATATGAGGATTCCCACTCTCTGCTCTCTTTATTTGATATAGTGCTTGAACTCTTAAGAATAACAATTACTTAAGAGAAAAATATATAAGGGGTTAAAAATAGCAAAGGAAGAAATCAAACTATCCCTGTTTGAACTTGACATGATTCTTTACTTTAAATACTCTATAGAATCCACTAGGAAGCTCTTAGACATAATAAATACTTAAGTAAGTTTTTACACAGTATAAACTATCTATAAGAATAGTCTTTATTTAAACCAACAATGCATTTTTAGAAAAAAAATCTTATTTAAAATAATTTCCCTAAACTTAAGTATCTAAGAATATACCAAACCAAAGAAGATAACAGCCTCTAAAATAAAAATATTTAGACATTGAAAATAAAATATAAAGATATTAAATGAGACAGTGACTTCCCATATTCCTGGATTGGAAATACAAAAGTGGCTATACAACTCAAGTTAATTTACAATTTAATGCAATACCTATTAAAATTCTGATGTCACCTTTCACAGAGTTAGAAAAGAAATAATCCATATGGAACCACAAATGCTCATAAATACCCAAAGAACAATCCTAGGTAGTGAGAACTCTTCTTTGAGATATTAAAATCCTGACTTCAAATTACACTATAGAGATATAGTGACTTAAAAAAAACAGTTGGTGTTGGCACAAAAACTGTCAAATATACCAATGAGATAGAATAGAAGGCCTATAAATTAACTAACAAAGCTCTGCCCACCTAATATTTGACAAGCGAGGAAAATACATACTGGAGAAAAGAGACCTAAATAAGAACTGGCACTGCCTAAACTGCATAGTCAACTTCAGAAGAATGACATCATATCCAAATCTTTCTTTCCCTTCTCCAAACGTCAGTGCAAAGGAGATAAAAAAATCTTAATGTAAAACCTGAATTTTGAAAATTATAAACAAAAACAGAGGGAATACCCTTCAAGACATATGGGTCTGCAAGAACTGTTTGAATACAACATCAATAGAACGGGAACTAGTCCAAAGCATAAACACACAGGACTACTTGAAATTAACATTTTTCTGTTTATAGAATAAGTCATCAGCAGAGTAAACAGACATGCCACAGAATGGGAGTAAACCTTTACTATTGCTATATTTCAGGCATTGGGCTATTATCTAGAATGTACAATGAATTGTAGAATTTGAATACAAAAGAAGTAAAAATGTAATCAACAAATGAGCTAATAACTTAAAAGATGAATAATTTTCAAGAATAAATGGCCACATAACTATTTTAAAAAGTATTCAACATCCCTAGCCACTAGAAAAATGCAAATTAAAACTACATTGGGATACCAACTTACCTATTCAGAGTGGCTATCTTCATGAAAGCCAACAAGTGTTGGAGATGATGCAGAGAAAGATGTGACTCTCATTCACTGGTGGGGGATGCAAATTAATATATCCATTATGGAAATCAGTTTGAGTATTCTTCAAATAATTGAAAATTAAACTACCATACACCTATCTCTTTCACTCTTGAGCATTTACCTAGCAAACTATGTACCCTACTTAGACATATTTGTCCTTCCTTGTCTGGTTCATGTAAAAAGTAAATGGAGATAACCTCAATGTCCATCAATAGGTGAATGGAAAAGGAAAATCTGGTATCTATAAAATGGTATCTATAATATTCAACTCTAATGAAAAGTGAAATTGGACACCTATCAACCATATTCATAGCAGCATTATTTGTAATAACCAGAACCTGGAAACAACCTAGATGCCCCTCTACTGAAGAATGGATTAAGAAAATGTGTGTGTGTGTATGTGTATATATACACATACACACACAATGGAGTACTACTCAGCAGAGAAAAAACAATGACATTATGAAATTGGAAAGTCTTGTAATGTGTAATATTAAGTTAGATCATCTAATATTAAAAAGAAAAAACAAGTAAACAACTGTTATTTTTCATATATGGATCCTAGAATACAATGTATACATGGATATATGTAAAATATATAAACAAATATATGTTTGTTCCTTTGTAACATGTAGAAAGGAAATCAAAAAAAAGAATAGATTTAGATGATTGGCAAGGATGGAATACAAGTAAAGGAAGATGAATTGTGAAAGAATGTATATAACTATACATTGTTATACTAACATATACTTGTTTTTCTATTTTTAAGTGTGTAATGGAGTAGAATTTTGTGATGCATAAGTTCCTAAAAATGTAAATGATAGTGAAAGTGTAGGATCCAATAGTTTCAGAATGGCTGTTTCTGCTTAACAGAATCCAGTAGAGAAGTACAGGCAGGCTCTGAGTCTGCGCAAGTGCTTCTTGTAGTGACTACATTAATCTAGTTATGTGATGGTTTTTTTTCACAAGCTCCTTGCAATAAAGTGATTCTATAAAAATTAAAACAAAGCAATAAAAAAAACAAAGAACCCAATGAATTTATCTAAAAATGTTTTCTTATTTCAACTGCATACTATTATCAAAGGAAAACAGATACCCTTGGCACATTATTTTTGACAATCTGTGTTTCCTCCTAAGAAACATTTTGCTACTGTTAATCTGAATAAGGGACAATGTTAATAAATTTTTAAAAATATATCAGAATATAACCTTTTCATTTATTCCAGATAGGTCAAAAGCTTGTAATTTCCAGTGCAGCTTTTACATACTTTTTAAATTTTGTGAAAAAGCACTGTTCTAGTTATCTAAAGTTCAACTACTTTCCCATAGTGTTTCTCCATAAAATAGTAATTGCCATGAGGATCCATCTTCCAGTTCCTTAGCACTCTCCGGTAGGTGGTCTTTCATCTGACCTACAACCGTTAAGCTTGTATAAGTATCGCCAACTATTTGGTCCTTCTTTTAATTGCCATTTCTGTGAATTCACCACTTTGAAAGTATTACCATAGGTGAAAAGAGTTAAGTTTAGCAAGGATGATTGCATTGTAGTGCAACCAAGGTGGAAACAGCTAGGAATGTTTTTCAAATTCAATAATAAATTACCCACAATTAAGTGTAATCTATGTACTCTGCTCATTCTGTTCCGAAGATGTACACTCCTTTGTGTTGAACAGAGCCTGGGACAATGACATGTACACATAGATACTGTCGCTGAAAATCAAAGCCCCTACTTAAGATGAAGATTGAAATCAAATTTTGGAAATTAGAAATAGTTCAAAGGGAAAATACATGAAACAGTACAATGCAGACTTTAAAGCACACCATGGAAATGTGGAATATTAGAATCTTAGAAAAGATTCTGTCCAAGATGAAGGAAAGGCTTTTAAAAAAACTCTTTGAATGCCTTTGTGGCCTGGTCCTGGATGGTGGGCTTTAGACATGGATAGAATTCCAGCTCCTCAGTTTGCTGATTTAAACAACAAAAAAAGAGCCTTGTGTATAGCACAGAGGCTTGTTAACATAAAATTAGTAATGAATACAAATTCTTTATGTCTTTTTCATTAATGTATAACTAATTGTATTACATAAGAAAAATAATGTAAAAGTTATTTCAACAGAATACTTTAACTAGATGTCATCTTCTAAGTGGTTTAAAGCAACTAACTTATTTAAGTTAAGTAGCCAACACTCCTGACCTATTTTGCAATTACTGCAGTTGTTCAAACACAGACAGAATGGATAATTTATCAAATACTTCATAAGTGTCTGTGGAACATTTTATAAAGCTGCATTATACTTTAAAGTATATGAGACTAATGTACTGAGCTTTAAATGATCACTATTATGGATGCTATGGCTTGGACACAGGGGACATTACTTGTGATTGTATTTTGTCTTGTTGGCATAAGGACACTGTGTTTGTTGCATGGAGTAATTCTAGGGGACTGTATTCTTGGTGAGTCATTGCATTTGGTTTTTCACTCCTGCGCAGGGTTTCTTAGACTCAAGAACATCTTACCCACATTAGAAAGGTTCTTTTATTTCCTATTAAGTTCCTCCTGGCCCCACTTCTCTTAATCCCTTCTGATATCTGAGCATTACAATTGCATTTGTTATAGGACAAGTTGAAATTGAAAGTGGATTTTAGGTTCATGTAGGAATAACCCTCTCAACTGATTCCATATCTTAATTATTTTCACCATGTGATGATGTTTTTTGACTATTGTGAAATCTGTGCAGAAAAAGTTAGATGTACAGGCTATAATAAGTCAATTTCCTTCGTTTTAATAAAATTCACTTCCAACAAAGGCCTATACTGTTACAGTTATGGGAAAGACAAGAGAATATACTACAAAGAAAGAGCACATTTTGAGTAAAGTAACTGTTGATTTTAAATTACTATGAATTTATTATTGTAAATAGAACAGATTAATCCACTGAGAATCTTGAAGCAGAAAACTACATAATATATTCATTGCATTCGATTATATTGATCCTCAAATGTTACCAGGTTTATGGTAAAGGCAATTCACTCATACATTTATCTTGTTTTTAATTGAAATAGAATCCCATCACTTCCTCCAACTTTTCCTCCATCTTGCCCCTCCCTTTTACTCCTAACTCCCAAGTTCATAGACCCTTTTGCTTTGATTATATGTATAGCATATATATGTATATATACATATACACATGCACATACACACACATACATTTACATGTGTGGTGAATAAAAATAAGTAGAATCTGCTGAGTCCATTTATGTTTTTGTTTTGTATATATGGTTGAAGGCTTAGCAATCTGTATTGGATGAATAATAAGCGTTCCGTCCTGGTGAAAGGCTTCCAGTAGTCAATAGTTGCCTGTAAATCTTTTTTCTAGGATTCACCCTGTAAAATTTTCCCTCTTCCACATTATCATGTCCATTGTTTTTGCTTTTGTTCTAGTCCTGTTTATGCAGCTCTTCCTAGGAGACACTGTTTCACAGATGAGTCCCTAGTTTATGACTCTTACACTCTTTCTAAACCTCCCTGAGGCATAGCTGCAGGAACTGTGATGTGGATGTGTCTTGGACACATACTGACTGAGAGTTTACAAAGTTGGAGGCATTGTTGAAAGTACAAAAAGAACAGTGAGTGAGCAGACCAAACCTTCCTGATAAGACACTGGGTCAGAACAGGGATCTCTTCAGAAAATTCACCTTCACTGTCCCATCCATAAGTGGTACTCTTTGGCTTCATGGTTAAAGTTTTCCAAATTAGAACATCACTTTATAGAAGTAAAAGTTCTTTCTGTCCTAACAAGCTATAAGTATATTTCATAGTATGCTCATTTTTTTTAATTAATCCTGATCCTTGAATTTTACCTCCAAATATTAGTGTGAATTAGACAAAAGAAATTTTCTCTTTTGTTAATAGACTTTATGAGTGCTGACAGGTAAGGATTAGTCACCATAATTCACTAATACCTGCATAAATCATATCCACTCCTAAAACTCCTGATCACATTTTCTTTATAGACCTCATATTCAAATATGTTCAAATTTCCTTTGATTCAACAATAAAAATAAAAATTAGAAAACATGTTAGATTAGAAAAGTTCAATGCCACATTTATTGTGCTGACAGATCCTCTAACCTCTGGTTGCTAACAATAACTTTATTTAACAGTTTTCAATATGGCTCTTTCGTCCAACTTCCTCTAGCTATTACTTTTTCAATCAGCTTATGTCTACCGGATTGAAATAGTCACTAAGCTCCTACATCCATGCTGGCCTTTCTATTGTCCTTATGAGAATGTTGTCAATAATTCATTACGGGACCTTACTGGATGATCTTTGTCCTGTTGTGTTTCTTTCCTAGCAATGGTCCCTGTAATAAAATCTATGACTAAAGCCTTGGATTTAGATAGTTTAATAAGTCATTTAGGAGATGTGATGGTTTGAATGAAAATGGCCCACAGAGTCTCATAGAGAGTTGCACTATTATGAGGTGTGGCTTTCTTGGAGTAGACATAGCCTTGGAGGAAGTATATCACTGGGGGCAGACTTTGAGGTTTCAAATTGTCAAGTAGGGCCCAGTGTCTTTTGCTTATCCTGACACCTGCTGATCCAGATGTACCAGGTCTTCTTAGGTACCAGGTCTACTTGTTTGCTACCATGCTTCCTACCATGACCATAATACACTAGACCTTTGAACTGTAAGCCATCCCCAATTAAATATTTTCCTTCATAGGAGTGGCATGGTGTCTTTTTACAGCAATTGAAACCCTACCTAATACCAGGAGTCTCTCAAAAATATGACTCTGAGTACCTGAAAGTACTTTATTACTAGTTAAAGATGTTGGAGACAAATGAGCTATGACAGTCTAGACACTTCATCAAAGCAGAGCATTGCAGTGTGAAGTAAAGGGGAAGTTTTAAATATGTTAAGGTCTTGACAGGTGTTAAATGTATGTCTGAACCACTGTCTATGAAAAATTGAGAGTAACTTACATTTGGAGACCATAATCAGCTTTCACAAAGCCCTGATATTCTACAGTCAAATTTAAGTATGAACTCATGAATTCATATAGGTGTCCAAGAAGATTTTTCTAGTTAATTATATGTGTAAATGATAGCATTATATAAGGAAAAGGCACAGTCATAACAACAGAAAGAAAGTTAAATGAATGAAACCTTTTATTCTCAAAGGGAAAACCAATAGCTGTTGATGTTTCTATTTCAGTATGCCAGATGTATGGACAGTCTTTGGAAATCAAGTTTCATGATAATAGTTGTGGGGAACATGCATTTACACTGATGGTTCTATAAATGATAGGCTGTTCCCTCTATGGTCATGTTGACAGTTGAGGATTCATTTTGGTTCTCACTGTAAAGGATGCTATTAGTTCAAATGGGAGAGACAAACCAGATAATCTGTGCAATAAAAAGGATTCCACTCTGGACAATAGTTATATTTTCTATGCCTCTTAGGCAACAAGAAAAGCTATTTTATTATCTGAAATTATACTTTAACTAGTCATTACACAAATCATACACTGGAGTGTATGTTTCATAGATTTCAACATAGATTGAATTTTCCACAATCAGACCTATTGTTTAAAGTGCAGGAGTTGTATACTACATTATTTGAGGTTCTATGGAAAAAATGTTTACTATTTTTTCCTTTTTCAAACAGTTTTTTTTCAAATTAAAAATATTCTTTGAAAATATGCAATGGATTTTGTTAATACCTATTCCTTACTCCCTCCACCTACATTCCTGTCCCCCAAAATACCTTTGTCCCAGTTTCATGTTTTCTCCTTTTTTCCATAACTCTTAATTCTAGTTAGTGCTGTCAATGCTGTCCTTATTATTAATACCAATGTTTGAATCACAGTTCTTCATCAGCAATCCAATGTGCTATAACATTCCTGTTTGAACTCCTGTTTGAATCTATGCACATTTATAAACATATTATTGCTTCATTATGTACTATATAAAATCAAGATCTTAAAGAAACATTTTAACTTAGTTTTCTCTTAACTCATATGCATTAGATCTGGAAATATATAAATTTTCTTGTAATAGGTCAAATTATATGCCCATAAATTGCATGAAAGTTAACAAAGAGAAAAACCTATATATGTTGTTAAGAAAAACAAGAGTTTCTCAAAATTTTGAGTTCATCAGGATTTCAATAAGTTGATATCCTGTCACAGATGAAGTAAGTGCTGAAATGAGGGGACAATATTTTGGGGACATATGTCGATTCTAAACAGCATGACTGGCAAATTCAGACCAGTACATAAAAGCAAAAAATTTGAGATGAAACACTGAAAATAAATACTGAAGTTAGTATAAGGGAGTTTTAAAAAATAATGCAATAACAAATATGTTTAATACCTCATCATTCACAATCCTGTGCTGACAAGTATATTGATTTTTGTGGTAGTAGAAGAGGAAAGAGCATAGAAAATAAACAGGAAATGTAAATCTGTCTGTCATGGGAAAGAATGGTAAGTGATACTGTAAAGTCTTGGAGCTCACAGGGTCTGTAATGGCTCCAGACTTCCCATAAACTATATACATTGAAAAGACCAGTTTTAGGAGTAATTGAAGAAGAGTTTATTGATAGATAACATGGCAATGTGGTGAGCTTAAATTACTGACCAATGAATAAATGAAAACTGACGTACAAAAAAGTGTATGACTCACTGAATCACTCATTAGATAACAATCATTCCTGGAAATTGTATTAAAATACCTTTAAATATTTAGCTAGTATTCAACAGTAGTCATCTAGTCCCTACTGTACTTTCCAATATGTAAATGTATACGACTATGTGCTTCAGCAGTTATTGTCTAACTTAACGTATCACACTGAATCGATAACTACAGTACAGTTCTCCAAGTGATGTTCCAAATGAAAGTTTGGAGGGAAACACGCTAATTTTATGCATCTGCATCTTACTGATTGATGCCATTTTTGAGTTACTATAGAATAATACAGAAAAATGACATGATCTTATATTTTTTCATATTTCGTGGTGTTTTGGATTTCTTGTGTGGGTTGACAAACCTTAAGCATTTAATTTATTGAAATACATTACAGTTTTCTTTATTATTTCCTATGCTGTGAGAATTGCATCCTAGTCATTCTAGTAGCTACATCCATAAAGTCTCACCACTTTTGCCAAATAAACCTGGGCTAAACAAGCACAACAATACACATGCCAAAGTGGAGAGGAACCCTTAAACAAAGATCTACAGGCACCTAAGGAATGCTAAGAGTGAGAGAAATAGTCTTCCCCAGGGAAGAACACACCAACTGATTATTACAGTTTTCTTATTGTATTAGCTCTCATAGAAGCCTTGTTGTCTGACTGTAGTAGAAAATTGAAGTTAGGGTGAGCCCTGCTAATCCACTGTAAGACTGTGCCAACCGTTATGTATATTCTTTTTTTCAGAGTTATATTCCCAAGGACGTTTCTAAGACTACAATATGATATGCTCCCAAGCAAAACAGCAAAGAAACAGACTATAGTATCTATGCTTTCATTATGATTAATAAGGAAGTATTTATAGTTTATTGTTAACAAGATGAAAAATTCTATCAATATTTCAGTCATATAAAGTATGTTTTTATTACTGAAAAAATGTTAAGCTATTTTATAGAAGTAGCTATCTTTTTTGCTTATAGTATGCTGTCTATAAATTTAAAATTTCCAAAGAAATTTAAAAACTCAAAATACCATTAAGTGATTATCTCCCTAATAAAATACTGTAAGAATTTTTAATCTGTTAACAGTATACTTCATACTAACTGCAAAAAAATTCTATTTTTATGAGTTTATATAGACCAAAAAAAAACATTTCATAATTAAAATTTTGAATGGAGTGTTTTCATCTATTAATGGCAATTCATTCCATATTTCCTACTGAAGTAAGACTGCTACTCAAGTATATCAATATGTTAAGGATGTGTCAGTGTAGTCCCCTGCTGAGATTCTCTTGAACCAAAATTAAGGAAGTGCAGGAATCACCTGTGTGCAGTCTAACCTGGGAGCTTGTGCCGTCGCCTGCTGATGTCTATGCTCCTTTGATCTAGAAAGTGTATTTCTGCAACAGTAGGACTGAAGTCCCTTCTTCCTTTTGTGTGTGTTTGTCTTGGGGGTGGAGGACATTTGTATGTTTATTTTTGGTGGGTGCACCTGCACATTTAAGTGGAGGACAGATGGCCACATCACATATTTTCCTCAAACGCTCTTCTACCTGATTTCCTAAAACGAAGTCCCTGATTGAACCTGTAGCTTACCAGTTGACTAGAATGACCAGCCAGCACAGCCCAGGTGTACTCCTGTCTGGGATCACAGTCACATTCCACTGCATCCAGCTTTTATGCAGATGCTAAGGATCTGAACTCAAATCCTCAAGCTTGCAAAAAAAAGCACCTTGCTGACTGAGCCATCTCCTCATTCTGCTGTGTTTTGCCAGCTGTTATAAGATCAGTTCACAGTTTCTAGATGCCAGCAAGGGGGCCTTGAACACTGTGCCCCATATTTTCCATGACATAGAACCTGCCTCTCACATTACAAATATATGGAATTTGCAACCTGACTGAGAATCCTTCTGCCTTGAAAAGCTGCACATGAGAAGTTTAACTTAAATGACTCTGTGTCTTAGATTCAGCTGGAGTACTCAATGTATCTGCAGACTGCCTATTCTTAGTAAAGAGAGCCATAGTACTCCTCACCAGGGCATGACAATGGGGTCCGCCTGGAACTCAGCTGCCTATTTTAACATGATCAATATGAAAGATCAGCTTCTGAAGTATGTAAAAGTAGCAATCTGGCTGGATTAACTGTTTATATTTTTAAAGAAAATGCCATTTAAAAATGCATCGTATTTTTATATAATTTATATACTATTGTATTTAAAAATGTGATATATGACTGACACATATTTTGTATTGATTTATTTTTATACTTACCCTTGAAGATATTTCTTTGAGTTATTTCTATTTAAATCATGTGCTTTAAAAGAGCATTAGTTATTTAATGAATCACATAAAATATTTCCTTTATTGTTTTAATAAATTGTTAAATATAGATGCTGTATTGGCAAGATTGTGCATAAAAATTGTACAATATTTTACTATAAATTATACTAATTGATGTCACAGTAACATTTCAGGTATATTTATATTTATTTATATTTCATAAAATGTAATTACTGTTTTTTTTGCTATTGCACAATCTAACAGATTAACATTAACCATCCTTATTTTCAGTTTTAGGAAATATAAAACTTGGAAACTTTTTACTGCTTTATTAAGTCAGGGCATTGTTAATTTGCAAATAAATCTTTCAAATAATACTTCCAAGTGTTTTGTAATATCTTCATGGCTTACATCATTCTCCACCTATTTCATTATACAAAAGATGAAACCATGCCATAATAGAAATCTGAATCTGTGACAGCACTGCCTTCCTGTATGTTGTAGATTCCATAACGTCATAGCATAAATAGTGCTAAACTTTGTTGCTGGAGAGCTTACAGAACGTCCCACAGCAAAACTTCATTTGAAAACCATTTGCAATGAGACTTTGATATCAAAATGAGATTTTAGATGCTTGACATCTCGCAAGTACATAGTGTTCTCAGGGATAGAGACATGCTAAAGTTTCTGACACATACCTTTCCTTTTCCTGTTAAGTTTAAGGTGTTTTCATAACTTTATTTCTAATTTTTTTGTTAGTAAAGCAGCATAAAGTGTATTATACTGTTCTAAATTATGAGAACCTATTGGCACTAAGAATAAGGAGATTGAAAGCATTTCGGTACAGACTCCTGTACTCATAAAGGCTATTACCTAGAAATATAATAAATTAAGTGTTTATACATACATGTGGGGTGTGTGTGTGTGTGTGTGTGTGTGTGTGTGTGTGTGTGTACATTCACACAAGTTTAGATCAATAAGGAAACACGTATTATGAAAATATAAAAAATCAGGTCTATGGTCAACAGATGGCTCAGCTGGGAAAGAAACTTGCTAACAAATCTGATGACCTAAATTTAATATTCAGAACCTAGTTCCTTCAAGTTATTTTCTGACTTCCATATGTGTGCCAAGATATGTGTGTGCTCCCAGAGATTCACTGAAATGTAAATAAACATGTAAATGTAAATAAAAATAGTCGTAGACTATGACAACATGAGTAAATTGATTTTTACTGTGTTAAAACAGTTGACCTATCCTTTGCTGAGAGAGAGAGAATACCTTTTTCATTGAGGGAGTGCCCATGCTCCATCCTATTTCCCGAGAGAGACTAATGCACATATGAACAGTACTACTTAGTCTTACAGGTTGGAAAAAAAAACAAAAACAAAAACAAAAGGAAATACTCATGAAGGATGCAGAGGATTTAGATGGGGAAAATGGGAGGTCAGTGTAAGTGTTTCGTTAGATTCATGTGTAAAAGTCTCAAAAAATTAAAAGGAAACATAAAAAAAATGGAACAAAAGCAGTTGGCTTTTCTCAGATTAGGTGACTTTAAGTAAAAAAAAAAATATTGAGAATGGGAGGTATTTGTGAGAAACTGGCACCAGATGAAACTTCATTTTACTTGAGAGAGTTTTTTTGTCAGTACACAACTTAGTGAAACCAGTTGAATCATTTGAAAGATCTTGGAGCATGCATGCCCTATTGGAGTATCAAACATGTATACAAGATAGTCATTATCTGTGAGTCAGTTATAACTCTGCATTTTCCTCTTAGTGGACTGATTACATTTGAATTCACTAAATGAATTCAACACGTTTTCTTTTATTAGCCAAAAATTCAATACTCTTTTCAAGAAAATTATATCACACATTACTTTCCTTCCCCTTGGACTTTCTACAATGTCTTTTATTCTTTTAGCCAATTTCCTCATGGTAAAGAATAAGATGTAGACAGTTTTGAGCATGGGCAGGCCTGTGTTACTATTAGCAGACACACTGTGCTTTAGTTCAGAGCTGACAGGCCCTATGGTTGCTGAGTGCACTGTCTTCACAGCCTTTGAGATGTGGCCATTAAGAAACAAGGTAGTGAAAGGCAGCTTTCAATTGCATATTGCAGAAAAAACTGAATACTTAGGTGTATAAGTCCTGTGTGTCACCTACTCTCCTTGTTCACTGAAGTATGATTCTCTTCACAGTCATTTATTTCCACATCTGCTAAGAATGAAAGCTTGGTCACCTGTCTCAGAGCTTTATCTACCGCTTCACAAAGCATCAGGTCCTTCCTTTCATCTGACAATGGAGCAAGCTGCTTCAGTAGTTTGCTCTCATGAGAAAACACTGTTGTACACACTGGGGCAGCTCATCCACAATTGCCCCAAAGAGAGCAATTTGTGTTGCTCAATTCACTTAAAAGTTTAAAGTCCTCAAGGAGTCCTTGAAGTTCTTTACACAGAAAAAAGTAACATTTTTATAGCTTGTGTGTAATATAATTATTTTCAGTTCTAACTTCCTAACAATGCCAGCTTTTCAAACTAAACACACTCAGCACAAAAATGAGAATGAAGAGATGGACAGTTGATGGGTTTCTGCTCTTTTTATGGCAGGACACAGGAAAACTTCCAACTACATATGTCCATTACAATTTATATCTAATTGCACTAAAATCAATCAAAAACACTTTTCACAAAAACACAATTTATTTAATGGTATGGTCAACTGAACTACAATAAATTCATATTTTATTAAGTAACACTTCATTGAAACAAATTAGCTTAAAACTACACAGCTTACTCATTCATGCCTGTCATCCAGCTGCTACTATGTTCCACCAGCTGGAATTACTGATGTATCTACATATCAAATTATATACAAACAGTCAATTTACAAAATATGAATTCCAGTAAATGATCAAGTTTTACATTAGCAAATTTTTCAAAAACTAATAATCTGCCTTTCGATATTAGTATCTATAAATGTACTAAAACAGTATGCTTATTTTAAAATATGTGTTATTTACTTTTAGAAAATGTTACAAATAAGCCGGGCGGTGGTGGCGCATGCCTTTAATCCCAGCACTCGGGAGGCAGAGGCAGGCGGATCTCTGTGAGTTCGAGGCCAGCCTGGGCTACCAAGTGAGTTCCAGGAAAGGCGCAAAGCTACACAGAGAAACCCTGTCTCGAAAAAAACAAGAAAAAAAGAAAAGAAAAGAAAAGAAAATGTTACAAATAAACTTGCATTTCATGACAGCATAAATGGAAGAAAATTCATTAACAGGTATACTCTGTCTTAAAAATAATTATATTTGAAATAATAACTAAAACTGAGGACTTCTTATACTCCCTTCCATGTATAAAATACAGGACACATTGCACAGAGAAAATCACCCCCAGAAAAAGTAAGACATGTTTTAGAAATCCAAACTGTTGTACATTTAAAGAAATAGTGGGATATGTTCTTATTTGCTTAGTATTGTGTTCATAAAGTGAACATGGGGGTATACATAAGGGCTCTATGATGTAGATTACAAAATTACACACATCTTAAATACAGTTTCATACACCTATACAAATATAGCAGCTCTCAAATAGAATTTACCTTTAAAGCTACTGAAACAGCATTAAGATAAAGGAACAAGGATCATCTTTTATACTCATTGTTACTTTATTATTTTATACATGTAAAGAATATTTTTAGTAAAGAAATGCAGACAATAAATAATCTCAAAGATGCATTAACCATTTTAACCTTTTCTGTTTGTGGCCATGTTCGTGATGGCATATTGAAAACCTTCTTGAGAATACATGTAAGACCATTACCAAATTATATTTGAGAAATCATAGGTTCATGGATCCATTATCATTGATTGACAAATACACTTTCTTGGTGGTTTATGATTGTTTCTTTCATAATGCAAGCTGTTCTAATAGTTTAAAAAATGACAATTACATCTTTAATTTTGTCTTTATTTTGAAGTATATTATATTACATTCAAAGAATTAGTGGGAAAAGTTGGTTGGTAGCAATTATCACGAACATAAAAAATTAAAGAAAGTTGAGAAAAGGCCAACAAATATGGCTGTACCTATGAGTTTGTGTGTGTTACATAAACAAGATAGCTCAGATCTTTCTATCAAAAGCAGAGGAGAGGATGCTGACCTGGAGAAATGGAATGGGTGGGAGAAATGAAGAAAGAGTCTGTTCTAGAAGAGAAGCTTCACGTGATACCATTGTGGTACTCTAATTAGGAGATGATAGTTTGTCTTAGCCAATTGGTGTGTCACAGCCTCATTTTGGAGAGTGTTAACTACAAGTGTACAGTAGTGAGTGTTTATATTCTTCTTGCTATTGAAGAACACTCTACTCTCACTCAATGTTTCTGCACTAAAATGTCTTTAGAATACAGAACCATACATTTGAAATGACAGTTGAAGCAAATGACTTAAAAATTGCTTCTTCACCCCTGGGTTTTCAAACCCAAGGTTTTCTGTATGCCCTCTTAAATATGGTATCTAATATAATATTATTCTAGTTTATTTTCCCTTTTAACTAAATTTTAATATATCATATGTTATTTTTCTCTTACATTTGTTTTCACAAAAAAGTCCATCATAGACTCTTTTTCAGGTAAATATTATAGGCTAAAGTAAATTTATGAAAGTGACTCTCAAAATCTTTATTTGAATTTACCCTTTGCCCAGTGTGCACTTCATTCTACCTAAATATGTGAAGAAATTCACTATGCTCAAAGCTCTTTCTTTTATCCTATTTATTTCATACAAGAGTTTTTAAAATAGATAGGACAGACTTTGTTTAAGAAATATATTTTGTACAAACACAAATAATCACTTTAAATATATTATAAAACAAGTGGAAAAGTTTTGCAATCTATGCTACCTTTTTACTCATCTAATGGGTGTCTGCTTCAGAAGAGGAAGACAATAATCTAATGTGTGTACTTACCACAATTAACTGATACCACATCTTGACGAGTTTGGTATGCTCATGCATATAATACTGTTATTATCAATAATAAGAAGATTTTCATTAATTCATAAATACATCAACAAAAATGTGTTGTGTAGATGCAGTGGGATGTTTTCAGCCTTAAAGATGGGAAGTTCTGGCATATACTCCAATATGAAGGGAACTTGGTGACATTTCTTGGGTGAAACAATTTAATGAAAACAGATGGATACTGTATGATTCTACTTCTCTGAGGGTTCCAGATTAGTTAGTTAATAGAAAGGAGACTGCTTAATGTGGCTTGCAGTGTGGGCAAACAAAAAATGGCTATGGTTAAACAGGTGGAACCTTGCAGTTTGATAGGATGAATAAACTCTGGAGATAAATGGTCATGAGGACTCCACAACAGCATGTGTATTTGCATGCATGCATGCAGGTGTGCATGTGTACGTGTGTGTGTGTGTGTGTGTGTGTGCGCGCGCGCACGCGCACAGGCATGCACATGCATGGGTATGTGTGTGTCTGTTCCACTTATTTGTACCACTAAAATGTTTAAAGTTGTAAATTTCATATATATTTTATTACAGATTATTAATTTTAATAAGAGTTGATAATGTATATCTATCTGATTAGTAAATTGATAAAAAGTTAATGGTGGAAATAACTATAAGACATTTTACTTTCTAAATATCATCCCAGTGATCACTGGAATTTAGAAATAAAGCAGTAAAATTTTAAGGAAGTATAATTTTTAGTTTTAATTAGCTAACAATTGATCACATATAGCATATAGAATATGTCAGAAAGCAAAGGAAAGTATTAAAACAAAGCAATTCAAAAACTGTAAACAGCTATCTATGAAGTAGAATTGTAGCACTATTACATATCAAAAAATAGATGGGCATTTGTTTGCAAAATGCAGTTACTCTTTCCAAGGAACCCCTTTCTCTAAATACTGGAAATTAGTGTATTTTGTAGAAACTTAAAGGTAAATACTGAAAATCAGGAACCAAAATCTGGAGACCTGAGTGAAACACAAGTATTCCTTAAGCTACATCATTAGATTCTGTAATGCCACAAGTCATCTTCCTTCCTAAAAGAGAATAAGGCTGTAATGGGCTAGCAGGGCAGAGCTAAGATGTGTCCTAGCAAGTCAAAGCCTAGAGAATTCTTTAAACCTTAGAGGACACCCATAGTGAAAACTATAGCCCATGCATTGTGAGGGTTCATTGTGATATTTGGTAGTCAGCATGACCTCTGAACTGTAGATAAGGAGTGACTAAGTGAAATGACCCTAAGGACTGCCCCAGTGCAGAACAACCAGAAGAATGCAAATCTACAAACATCAGAGTGAGCTGAGACAGCTGCAGAAGTCTCTATTCTTAAAGATATCTCTGGATTAGGAAAGAAAGCTGGAGAAAACATAGACTTTCCAGACCAACCATCTCCTCAGAATATTTAAACATGTCAGAAAACCACAGGAAGAAGGATCTGGAGCTCACATCCAAGGAAGCATCAACCATCTTAACAAAGGCTAGACAACAGAGTAGGAAGCATGAGTAAGGCTCTTCACTGTAAAAATAGAAAATGGTCAAATACCCAGGAATTTTGCTTACTGCTGAAAAAGAGAAAGAATAAAGCAAGGAGTACCATGAGTGGAACTGAATATTTAACTTTAAGAACTTCTGTTATGGCCTAGGAGTTACTGTGAAAACAGTGTAGTGGAGGAAAAGTGTTAGCTGCACTCAGCTAAGTTAGGATGCAAGAAATATACTTTAGACATACAGGAATATGTGCCCAAATACATATTCACATTGCTATGTTTATCCAGGAAGTACTCCTTCAGATGATATGAAGTGAACTACCAACGTGGAGTATTAGCACCACTGGGTTTCACAGTTACTGAAATGGCTATTCATCAAAGACCAGTAGTGACATTCTCAGAAACAGCTCAGCTCTGTCTTTGCAGAATCAATTGCCCTATCTGGAGTGACACAGGATTCTACTTCCCATGAGCATCATTACTTCTCAATTGAATATTTATAATAAGAATATAAGTATAAAAGTATAAAATATACTGTCATATTTTTCTGTATTTTATAACTTATTAAATACTTATTAAAATAGCCACTAAAGATATAAGAGTATCTCCATTGTCAGTCAACTCCTGCTTCCTGTGTATTTTTCCACTATCTATTTATGAGCAATTTCCTGACTATAGATAATGGTTAAAACTCTAATGGCAGGTATTGAAATATTTCCCAGAGTCTATTGGATAGCTGAATTTTAATTATTTTAAGAACATAGATTTTCTTTAATTAGATGACAATATGAATATTAATGAAATTAGAATTTTAAAGGTGTTAAAATTATGCCAATTTCTGGCACTTTTTTGTTTTAAGTAATCTTACAAATAAACATTTTATATCCTTTGCACAAACTGTAGTTTGAAATCTTGGTGATGAACCATTAAAATCTGTGCACATGTTAAATTGTGTTTGGTAATTGCATGTATTGTCAGAGAGTTGTGTATGTGTCAGCATTTAACCATGAGTAAGGAAAAACAAAGAAACATAAAAGGTAGTTTTCTTTGAAGCATTTGCTTGGATATCTGTCTTGTGAGGACAGCTCAGAAATTTGACAGAAATGCACCTGTTTCCTTGAAATCTAAAATCACCATTCCTACCTCTAATGGGCAGTTAGTCAGTCAGTCTGTACATGGAGGCATTCAGCAGCTATTTTTTTATATTAAAAAGAAACATTAGTGTGTCAAAATTGGTTTCTTGAAAAATTACAGTCTATCATGATAAAATTATTCACATAATGAAGAGTGTTCAGGAAGGGGCAATGACCATGATTAATTTAAGCTAATATAACCCGTATTGGAGAATAGATGAAATGGTGTAGGTAATTCTTTTTAAGACTAGTTCCACAAAAGTCATTGTGATTTCATGTACTTGTCAAAACAAACTACTTTTTATTGTTTCTTGTTTATAAACTCTGTTAAATGAGCCTAATCCAATAGCTATTAAGACAGTGATTATGGATATTCAATATTTTTCATCATTATATATCTGTAGGGTTATTTTCCATTACTGCAAGTTACATGTATTTTTAATCCAAAGTAAACAATCAATTTCAATGACAAAGTTAAAATCTTTAAAATTATAAAAGGCTATGTTGATGAATTTCTAAATTGTCTTAATAAATAAAAAACACAGAGCCAGGAATTTGTGTTAAAGTCTGAGAGAAAGATCAGAGGAATAGGACAAACCCCAAGCTAACCTCACCTCACCAACTCCACAGCTTCCAAAAAGAGCTTCTTCCTGTATACTCACGTTTATACACCTTTTCTGTTCTGTTCTCTCATTGGTTCTCTTAGCCCAGCTACATCACTTACTCTTCCTACACAGCTCTGTCACTCTCTGTCTGTCTGTACAGACCTCCAAGCCTCTATGGTTGGTACTGGGATTAAAGGTATGTGTCACCATGCTTGGCTCTGTTCCCTAGTGTGGCCTTGAACACAAAGATCTTGCCTGCTAAGTGATAGGATTAAGGGCATATGTTATCACTGCCTGACTTCTTTGTTTACTTATAATGGCTGGACTTTTTCCTCTGATTTCCAGGCAAGCTTTATTTAGTAAAGCACAAATAAACTATCACCACATTTCAGTACAAATAAAATATCACCACATGGCTATTCATAATTTAGAATCAATTTAACATGCTATGGTTTCATAACACTTAAAACATCAGTTTTAAAGGATGGTTATGAACCCCAAAAGCTTAGATCGAAAAGAAATTAGAAGATGAAGTTCAGCTGGGCAGTGGTGGTACATGCCTTTAATCCCAGCACTCGGGAGGCAGAGCCTGGCATATCTCTGTGAGTCCAAGGCCAGTCTGGTCTACAGAGCGAGATCCAGGACAGGCACCAAAACTACACAGAGAAACCCTGTCTCCAAAAAAACAAAACTAACTAAATAAATAAGTAAATAAAAAGATGAAGTTTATCATGTTGATAACCTAAGGTAAACTGTACAGAGTACAGGTTTTAAAGATGACCTATTTTACATCAGAATATTTTCATACTCTAAATTGTATTTATCCCCTTAGAATTTTACTTTTTGTGTATGTTTTTACATCGTGTGTGTGTGTGTGTGTGTACATCAAAAGAGAACATGTAGGAATCAGTTTTCTTCTTCTGTCTTGTTGGTCCTAGGGAACAAACTCAGATGTCAGGCTTATTGGCAAGAGCTTTTATCTTGTTGGGCTACCTCACTTGCTAACACATCTTGTTTAAAACCACTTACCTATTTCTCACTATCTCTATCACACTATCTACCATATCTTTATATTTTCAACCGCAGATACTGAAGAATGTGTCGGCAACACCACTAATCTCCTACAGTAGCAATGACTGACATTCAAAATCCACATTAGAAAAAAAGAAGATGTGCTTATTGTACTGCACAATTGAAATTTATGGTCCTCTCAGAAAAGAGGGGTAGAGTTTTATAGGCTCTACTAAGTGAATGACTGATACTTAATCTATGTGCCTTAATTTTCTTACTTGTACAGCAGAGGACAAATGATAATGAAATGAAGGACTGCTGTGAAAAGTGTAAGCAAGGAAACACATGGGCAGTTTGAATATTGAATCCTATATAAAATTTAGCATATATCATTTAACATTCCTAAGGGTAAAATGCATTCTTTAAATTAAGTTATAGAACTTGAAGAACAATTTGTTATAGTCTTTCATGTTAGGTGCTTATGGTAGTCAGTCTTTTAAGAAAATAATCGGAGACAGATATTTTTGGCTTGTGATATCAAAGGTGTCAACAAATGGTTGAGTACCCCCATTGCTTCTGGGCTGGATGTTACTCTGTAGATTCCAGCATGGATCACATGGTGGAACAAGGTAGATCACTTCATCATGCACAGGGATCAGAGAGGCATAAAAGCCACTCTTCCCCAGGGGCCCTGTGTGGCCCACTTTCAGTAACAGACATTCCTCTGTAAGTCTACACACCTCCCAATAAGCCATCAAATTATGAATATTTCAGTTGATTAATCCACCTTTAGGTCAGATCCATTGCGATTCAATCACTTCTCAATGCATGAGTCTTACATCTGAGAAGAGGTCTTCAACATATGAACCATTTTAAGGACACTACATGCTCATCCATAACACTACCCTATGGTTTTCTTGGATCTATGAAACTTCTCTCATTATGTTAAATGAACATAACTTCTCTCATTATATTCAGCTGGAAGTAATCTCCAATTAAATACTTATTAACAATAAGTTAGTATAGTAAAAAACCAGAAATTCCATAATATTATTTAATTTATAATAATCAAACTGAGAAGTATCATAATTATAATTTGCAAAAGAGCAAATTAGGTGGCCCTATCAACACAACCTGCTACCTGTTAGCAGGCTCAGTCACCTGAAAGTAGGGCATTGGATGAGACTTGGCTTGCTGAGAATTTTACTGTAAAGGATTTGAATCAGGGATGCTATTGTAGATCCAATTTCATGCAGGAAGCATTAGTTGGTAGAAGGAGAGTGACAAGAATCTCCAGAGAAGATGATCATATCATCTCAGGTGACATAAAGCCAAGAAGATGAATGCTTTACAAAGTATAATATCTTCTCCAGATTTTAAGAAAATCTTCTGAACTGAGCAGGTTTATGAAAACATGAGTGCTCAAATAAAGATAGATTTGAAAAAAAGGAAATCTTTATTAGATCCTTGCAGATTTCTAATGAGAAAAAAACTGAGGAAATATCTAATAAAACAGCATAGTTTTATAGAGACAGCTTTCTATTGGGCAGAACTTTTATAGCAGAATATACAAAAAGCTTAAAGAATGTATAAAATGGAGACTAAATTGGAAAAAAAAGGTAGGAAAAACTCTCATATTTATAAAAAGAAATAGACCAAAGTATTATCAGTACAATGTTGGTTGTTTTTCAAGGGCTGGGAACAAAATTTACATCTTCGATACTTTGAAAAAGAAAGCAACTTTCTTTGACTTTATTTCCATTCTACCTATTCATATTGAGCTAAGAAATGAAGCAGTCATGGTTAAGAGTTGGAAAGGAAATATAAGACAAGTCAGGGGAAACTGGACTCCAAGCTAAGAGTTTTCTCTGACTTTCAACATAAAAATATAAAGCCTATGCACAGGCATGAAAACTCACATGATAGAACGGTGTTGGGAAGAGCTATAAGTGTCACATGAAGACAGAAACCATAGCAGTCAATACCAATACCATATTGGACACTAGAGTGGTCACCACCATATTGCACACCAGAGCAGTCACTTCCATACTGCACACAGAGTGGTCAATACTATATTGCACACTAAAGTAGTCACTACTGTATTGAAAACCAGAACAGTCACTACTGTATTGAACAATAGAGTGGTCACTACCATATTGGACACTAAGAGGGTCTTGTTGCTTCAGGTTATTAATTTATTAAAATATATAATTGTTAATATTTTCTAAGGAGAAGTAAAATTCAAAGGTAGTAACAGTTCAAGGAAGTTTGTTAGTTATAATGATAAAAATAGGAAATCCTGAGAAAGATTACAGACTAACAGGAGAATCAATTATTTACTATGCCACTTCACTTTTCATAATATGATTAAATACTTATAGGTTTTATTAAAAATACTGTTAGTAACACATCTCCATTGAACTGATTTATATAAATGTCTTTTATTTTGTTTTTGTCTGTAATATGGAGAAATGTGTGTTGCAACACATCGTTTGTGATTCTTTTTTCTATCCATATTTTGAGACTGGTGCACTTCACTAATCTCTATTGGCCAAGACACATTTCTATCTCTGTGTTTCACAGACATCTCACACATAGAACTACACAAATGAATTTGCCACCGTTCTCCTATATCCCATTATCCCTCTTAGAATTTCACATTGATTTATGGAGACATGATATATTCATATTTTCAAATCATAAATTCCTATAATATGTTCTCTTATACTAGTTACTGAAAAAAATATGTAAAACTGAATGTGAACAAACTTCATTTCAGAAACATTTCTTTCGAAATAAAGACAAAGAAAACATTTTCTTGAATGCATTACAAAAACTGATTTTCTACAATAGTATTCCATGGACTCCACCATTAGATGATGATTTTAGTACATTTCTGAACTATAAGCACTTGTCAAGCCTGATGTCCTGGATTTAATCCCAAGGACCCAACTGGTTGAAGCAGAGAAATGATTCCTTCACATTGTCTTCTGACCTCCCCATGGGGTCCTTGGCATATGTACACACACACACACACACACACACACACACACACACTGAAATTAAATGACACAAATACAAAGCAATAATAGGTAGCTCAAAATGAAGTAACAAGAATTTATCGGAATGATAAAGTATCTGCGGTCCCTCGTGTTGCTAATACAATCAACCTTGCTAGTGCAGCATCGCAAGACAATGGTTTCGAGGAGAGAAAGCTGTGAGATTAATAAATCAACCTAATCATGAATATCTGCTTGGCTCTCAAGTGTGTGCATTCAGACAGGTTGTCTTCAGCCAGCAAAACAGCTGTGGTGTGTGCTTCTGGCAGCGCAGGTCCTTGGCACACAACTGACGTCCAATAAATACATAAATTCACCCTTTGTATCCAGAAAGAAATAAGATAATTTCTCCCTAGAAGATCAATTTGTGTTCCACTGAAAGCTAAGACTGGCTTTTTTAGCCTATCAAATGGGCAGCATTGGAACAGCGAGAGACAGGGGCTAGGATGTTAACTGAAATACCAGAAGTCCAAGCAAAGAAAGATTAACTGTAAATTATGTGCTCATTTAGGCAGTAGATAATAAGTGCTACTATTTGGAAAGAACAGGACCGTAATATCTAAAAAAAAAATAATATTTCATAAGAGAAGGGTTTACGTTGTTCTTTGTTTATTTTCACATATCACTCAAATAACAATGTATGTCACAGCTGTACTTGACAAAACATTTAGTAGAGTTAATGAATGATAGAGGTGTTGCCAGGCTATTGGGAGTCACCCTGGGAAATCCCGTCTTTTAGAATCACTTGATATTAGGAACTTATACTGTAACTTGCGTTTGATTATATTCTTGATTCCTAAAGTGACAGGTGAGTAAGTATGAAAGCTGTAGGGTGAATCATTCATCTCATCCAGTGATATTTAGTACATGATAACTCTTACTTGTGGATCAAAAGTGCTCAAATATCAGCAAGTTCCATTGCTGCCACATCTGTGATGAGCTCACCTACTTAAATATACCCGCATCCTCTCTCACAACTGCATCAGAGATGGACCTCATCTCTTCTTGTTCAAAATTAACCTGCCTTCAACTTGACATTAACCAGCAACTATAAATGACATTCAGGTTTATGGCATGTTCTGTATTTTTTTTAGATTTATTTAACTATTAAATTATATTTTAGTAGAATATTGAAAAGTATTTTCTTGTGATAGCTGTATAGGAAAATTTCCTTGTTTAAGAATCACAGATAAGCCAGGCAGTGGTGGCACATGCCTTTAATCCCAGCACTCAGGAGGCAGAGCCAGGTGGATCTCTGTGAATTCGTGGACAGCCTGGTCTACAGAGCGAGATCCAGGACAGGCACCAAAACTACATAGAGAAACCCTGTCTGGAAAAAAACCAAAAAAAAATCACAGATAATAAAATATACCACTACATAGTTTGTTTTCTTTATATATGAGAATATTATTTAATTGGTAAATATATGTATAATTTCTTAACTCAGTTATGTTTACAAGTGTACAGCTTAATAGGCTACTTTTTTACTAAATTATACTATATAAAATGCATACAGTTGAACATAATTAACTTTTGTAATCACAAAGTGATTTGTGACAAGCATATTGAGTCAGGTAGCCTGTCTTGGTAGTCACTGAAGTAGTTAATCCATAATGGTTAAGCTAAAAAAGACTAAGGTTGAAAATCAATTCTGCCTCCCATAAAATGGGGTTGGTGCCAATGAAATAATTTGTTGCCTTGGTCTGGGATCACTGAGTATTGATTCTTAAGTCTCACAGTATGAAGCTGCAACTTTGTTTAATTCCCCAGAGAATCTTCAGGAAAAGTGTTCATCATAAGTTAAACTTGAGAGTTCTTCTAATTCATTGAAGGAAGAGTCGAATAAATTAGCATTGCCTTTGGTAAATGAGAATATTACCTCTAAAAAGACAGTTTTCAAATCTATTTATTAATAATAATATCTATAATATTCTATGATATTGTATCTATATAATATTAGTAATATTGTGCTATCTAGTTATCTAATAGCCTATTTTAGTGATAGAGTTATTAGCTGAGGCAGTTAGTGATTAAACTATCAATTGTTTATTTGTATACACAAAGTTCTATTTTTCAGTATTTATCTCAAATCCATAGGACTTTCAAATAAGTTGGTGGAAAGATTAAATAAAAGTAAAATAATTTCAGTTTAGAAAAGATTTGTAAATTGTTGATAAAATTTCTAATATATCTTAGTATTGATGTATACTGCTAATTACTACTCTAGAAATGTACAAAACAAAAAGAAAACATCCTCCAGATACAGAAAGCCCACCAGCTCATATGAGCCATAGCACTATATGAAAGCCAACTGAAGTCTGAGTTATAGATATTAAGCATAGTAATGATCTATCATTAAAATTCCTCTTAGATATTTAGAGTTTTATTTTTGATTTATGCACGTGTGAACCCCTGAATGTATGTGTACAGTATAATTAAGTAAAATATAGCCTATTGCATTGTATTCATATAAACATAACTAAGTTAGAACTTATATTTATTTAACATATAACATTTTCATACATAAAGAAAGCATATTATGAAATGGTAAATTTTATCATCTGTAATATATGTATACCTCAATGCTTACCTCATCTCTAGGGATGCCAAAAGAGACCATGAAATCCTCTAGAATTGGAGGTACGTATGACTGTGAGCCACCATGTTGGTGCTAAGAAAAGGACCTGGCTCCTATGTAAGAACAATAATTTATCTAATCCAAATATACAAATTTGCTAACCTAACTTTTTGAGGAGTAGATGACGTATTGTCCATCTTAAAAAAAAGGCTCCCTCCAGCCCTGCCTCCCAGATTTTGCCCATTCTAGTTATATACGTAATTTGTATCAGCAGTTTATAATTCCCTTCTCACAACTCTTATGGTCCTGACATGTTAATATCTATACTATATTTTTTTTACTAAACCATTCTCCTTTAAAAGACCATTCATATGCTATTGCCTTAGCTCTAAAATATTCATCTGCTAGTTCAAGGACTTCCAAAATTTAGCCTCATATTATTAGTCTAACTAGTATCTCCTACAGTTCATTTGGACAAAGCAAATGACCATAACATTAATTTACCACTATCATATGTAGAGCACAATACTGTAAAAAAAAAAATGGGAGTAAACCAAGATCCTGTCTGTGTCCTCAAGAAACTAAATACCTACTAAGGATACATATGTGACATACTATGCTCACCTATGTAACTCTGTACATTCAAAGGTTTGTGATATATATGCCATGTCACTTTGTGTATGAGAGTGATTGCTATTCCACAGATTTCTCCTGTTGGAAAAACAGTGGATTCTAGTTTGGACTAAGAGAAGTGGTTAGTATAGAATACAGGAGAAAGGGTTTTCAAAAGGAAATACTTTGTTCTGAAAACAATGCATAGAATTGTGGGCATTCCACACCCGTTTAACTGAACCATTTAGGACTATTTATTAATTTCTCCATTATACAGCTGAAGATTGGGAATGCACTTATCCATAAAGAAGTAAATTTGTGTGACTCAAAGACTATCAATAAGTCGGGCGATGGTGGCGCACGCCTTTAATCCCGGCACTCGGGAGGCAGAGCCAGGCGGATCTCTGTGAGTTCGAGGCCAGCCTGGGCTACCAAGTGAGTTCCAGGAAAGGTGCATAAACCAATTGGCTAGCCTAATTTTTATTTTTATTTATTTATTTATTTTTATTTTTTGAGGGCTAGGGAGGACTTTCCATCTTAAAAAAAAAGTCTTTATTATTGAGAATATCCTGCAGGTGTGCAATGAAATGAATTGTCCAAACCCTTTGCTGCCTTCTAACCTCCCATATATTCCCTCAATGTCCCCACACCCAACTTAATGTCTATATTTTTTGATTGATAACCCACTAAGCCCAGTTAATGCTTCCCATATGTACATGGATGTGGCATCCTAAAAGAATGATGGTCTTTCCTCAGCAACTGTCCACTGTTAGCATCTCCAGTTGATGTTTGGTCCTAGAGATCATCCCCCCCCCATTAATGCCAGAATATTTTTTCTGATTTGATCTTGTGCAGAACTTCTGCAAGCATCCATAGCAGCTATGACTTCATGACTGCCATAAGCAGGTCAGGCCCAGAAGACAACATTTCTCAGTGCTAGTTTTTAATCCTCAGGTACTTAGAGAAACCTTATGCTTTATCTTCTGTGATGTTCTCAAACTTCAGTGGTGGGAGAGTATTGATATAGATATCTCATTTAAGGCAGAGCACTTTCTTTCCTTTGGCCTATGTCTGCCTTGACTGTTTCCCACTACAAAAAGCAGCATCTCTGAACAAGGTTGAGAGCAGCCCATATTTAAAGTATTTTAAAGGTAATTTAACAAGAGGACCATTTAGTACAACAAAAACAGGTTCTACCCAAGGACCTATGAACTGTCCAACCATGAGGTTTTAACTAGAAATACAATATTATAAACATGAAATT
>CABHPH010154265.1:0-65420 GCA_902168325.1 Peromyscus nudipes
AAGGGTTTGGAATCTGGGTTGCAAGGTTCTTCTACGTACTTGTTCAAATAACACTGTCTCACATCTCAAGGTCCCAGGTCTGAGGACTTCATGCTGTTATTGGGCATATCTGATTGTTGCCTTCACAGTCACCACATCCCTCATCATCTATGAGTTGTATGAAAACTCTCAGGGGGGTTCTAGTCCCTCACTGGGCACTGTTACTGGTACTTACAATAATAGTGATTGACTTTTTTTCCAAGCATTACTGCTGGAGTAGATTAATGTTTCAACCACCACCCTTAGGAAGAATTTAGATATGTAAAATTGTTAGTAAGGTTAGGTTATAAGATGTTTTTGTTAATGGGTTTGAGGTAGGAAATCTTGGGGAAGAATTTAAAGTTTAGAAAGACACATAGTTGAGTGAGGGACTTGCTGAGGTCAAGAAACAAGAACAACAGCAGCCTGGCTATTGCAGGCTGATGGACCTTTCTTGCTAGGATGGGTTGGTGATCAAAGGTGATGATTAATTCCTTGTACTCATTTCTGTCCTCAGCTTCCTGATATAAAGAAACTGTTGATGAGTGGATATGCACCCTAAGGATTTAAAGTAGAGCTGATTGTTTTTCATATATAAAAGTTTAGATTTATGATTTTTTAAAAGATTTTTTATAAGATTACCATTTCAGAGAAATAATAAAGTGATTGATCCTTTCTTTGTAACCACAAAATGCAGAACGCCAGCAAAAGAACTGACTGAGAAAAATAATCTCTGTTAATCTCCAACAAGTTGCTTGAGTATGTGGGTTCTTGGGACAACTTGTTTTTCACCTGTAATATGTAACATGTTTAATCATGTAAGGGATTTGGAAAATACGTTGTTTTTTATTTGTTTTCATGGTAGTCATTCGCTTAAAAATAGAATGTAACCGTATTGTAATTTGTATGCTGCTTGAAAGATTTTGCTGGGGTATATAAGCTGTGAGGGAAAAAATAAAGTTAGTTAGAAGGAAGACATCAGGATAGACAGAAGAGAAACATCAGGGGAGAAAAACAGAACAGAAAAAGAACAGAGAACAAGCAACAGAAAGCACAATAAAATGAAGAACTAAGTCTTGGCCCTCAGAAAAGTCCTCCTGTGTCTGTCTGTCTGTCCAGTAGTTCATCTGCTTTCTGTCTCCTCCTCTTCAGTTTCTCTGACCTGCTGAAGTCTTGCCTTTCATCAGCACCCTAGGTGAGATGTTGGAGATGTGTGTGTGTATGTGTGTGTGTGTGTGTGTGTGTGTGTGTGTGTGTGTGTGTTTCCCTTTTTTCTGGCCCCAGAGAGTTAAGTTTTACTCCCTTAGGCGGAAAAGTCAAGCTGAGTGATTAGTTTGCCAATTCCATGGATCCCCTCAATCCCTGAGCTGATGAAGGCTGGTCCTCACAACAGCAATACTGTTCCTCTTATATCTCTCAAATGCCATGGGGAAAATGCTCAAGCTGGAGATTTGAATTCATGTCATCTACTGAGCAAGTGATAACAGAGGGCAGAGAATGGGGGCAAAGAAAAAACATGGTATCATCTGGAAGCAAGCTCAGACCTGTCATGCTCATGGTCAGCCCCATTGAGAGCCAAGGTGGTTTTATTTTTAGTTCAGATTGTAACTGGGGGTGGAGCGCAACAACTAAAACAGCCACTGAGGGAATCCTAACTGTCTGAGGAGAGAAAAATCTGTGCTCTGTGTGGGGTACCAAGTACGTTTATTCCCCTCATTGAAAGAAAAGGAATTTCATTCAAAGACTTACCTTCTAAAATCATCATGTGGTTCCCACACTACCCTTACTTAAACAACTTGTGTGTTTTGCACTTAATAGTTATTGGTGGGTTTTCTATTCATATTTTTTAATAGTTGGTCTATTTCCACACCACTTTATTCTATCTTACTCATGGTTGGCTAGCATTTTTATATGACTATTAAAATCAATTCATAAATATTTTATTTAAGTTTCTTTTCCTGGTGTTCAGAGGTAGAAAAAATAGACTCTAATGGAAGGCTTAAAGTTGCCACAACAACCTGCTCTCAGTTTTAGGCTTGTATCTGTTTTACACTTGACTGTAGTGATGGGATATTTAAGTTAGTCTCTCCAGAGACACAACTGCAACCTCCCTTGAGTATGTCTCTCTTTCCCCTAAGCTTACTCTACCTGACTGGCTTGAGCTTCCTCACAGCATGGCATATGGTTCAATTGAGGAGTGTTCAAAGAGGAAAAGCCATAGTGCCTGCATTAATGCTTTGCTTGAGTGACGTGTGCTAACACTCTCGCCTGAAGCTGGTCACACAGTCAGGCCCAGAGTCTATGTAAGATTACGAAGAGTGTGGATGTTTTGCCGGCCCTCAGACCCGACATCCAATGATGAGGTAGGAAAGGACACTTCAATAGACAGTACCAACAAGAAGAGTGAGAGGCCGTCAGAGTCACCAGCACACAGAGCTTCCACAAACCAGCTGTGCTCACACTCCAGTCTCTCATTAGCTTTGGTCACTTTCCCAGGGAGAATCCATGAGATTCTGTTCTGTGCCCCTTCTATCCAGCCTCAGATAAACTCTTCAGAAGTTTGCTCATATTATTTTAATCATTTCTGTTCATTTTTGCTGAGATTTCATGTTTATTGATTTATTATAACCATATTTTCCTTTAGATCCATGAACATAATCATAATAACTGATTTTTTTTGGTCATTTCAACATGTGTCTCACCTTGAGTTCAATGTCTTCTGATTGTGTTCCCTCTCTGGCATGAATGACTTTCTGTTGATTCTGTGTGTCAGTTATTTTATGTAGTATAAATTAACTGTGTTAGGATACCATCCAAGATTGTATCCTGTTACATTCCTCTGAAGAGATTTGGGTCTTTATTCCATCTGTTTTAGTAGTCATTAATTTGTCTGAAGTCATTTTTCTCTGGAAGGCAGTTAAAAATCTTTTTTGTAATTTTATTCTCAGTTGGCTTATTGGAGTTACTCTGCCCATGTTACATTTTGTATATGCTCAAGGGCCCATTTTAAAAAGTCACTTCCCTTGTCTGGGTCTCTCCTCTTCGGGTCTTCCTGGTCTGTTTTGGGCTTCCTCTCATCCTTCCCTCAGAATTAACGACAATCCTGAGAGTTCCATGTTAGTTCGTTTCTGTACATTTCAGCAGCCTGTTAAGTCTAAGGTCTCCTGTAGGTACCAAAGAGTGCTAGATGGAAACACCTAGTAGAGTCTGTCTCCAAATACTCACTCCCTGCATGTCCCCCTGCATGGGGAGTCCCTATCATACTCTTTGAAGTTGTTTTTAATTTTTTCTTAGCGTTTACCATCATTATCTTTGGGGAACTTTGTCCATTGGGTGATATTCTTCAATTTCTTGGGGGTGGAATCTGTTTCTTAAATGAAAAACATAACACATCTAAAAAAAATTACCCAGTTTCAAAATCTAGGTTAGGAGTAAAGTCACTGGAAAAGGAAAAGGAAAAGTGATTGTCAGAAATGGAGGGTCAATTTTGAACAAATATATCAGTTTCTTCCTAATTAATAGATACAGATTTTTGTACTTCAGGTTTGATGACATACGTTATCTGTCTTAGACCTTTAACTAGATCCTTCCTCTTTGTAAATGCAACCTGACACCTTTGTGTTCCATGTTTCTCATCTCTGTGACTTAGTTGATCATGTCCCTGTGACATGGAGACTGAGGTAATACACTCTCCATGACTATTCTTTGTCCTAGCACTCATTAGAGAGTGAGTTATTCCAGGGTAAGGCCATGCTTTATTCATGTCTGAATCTATGGGTCCAAATTATTTTTATTGTAATACAAAGTTTTGTCCAACAAATTAATAAATAAGTAAATACCCTTATGAATGTGAGGATAAGACTTATATGCTGTCATTGTTTTCTGAGGGAATATTTTTCTACTCTGTCCACAAACTGAAATACTCTACACCATGTTTTAATGAACATGGAATGTAAGTTATGACATTCTGATGGTGATCTGCTTACAATCTCCATTTCTGTTCCCAAGGCCTTTATGCACTTGTAGTTACTATATATATGAACATAACTTTCTGTACCTATTCAAAAAGAGTTATGTGAAAAATGTTCTGTGTTGAAATACCTCGTTTTAAAGTCATGTTCCTTTACTATGTAATAGGAATATTTTCAGTGAGGCTGGTTCTGGGAAGGTACTATGCTATTTTAAGAATAATACCAATGTAAAGTATAATATTATAACTAATAAAACACTTTGCAATTGTATCTCCTTGTGCAGGAAGTCAATTATATTCAATATTGTCAATAACGTTTTCCTTGGGTAAATAAAGCCTTCTGTCTAACTTGAGTTTGAGCTAGTGAGAAGGCTGGGAAGACCTTGGCTGACACCAGTAGGTTGTAGCCACACCACATTCTTAACTATTGGGGTTTTGAACTTGCTCTCAATTTTCCTGTTGTTGTTCATCTAAATAATTCAAATGTGGGTTTAGGTCCCACCAGCCTAAAGGAACAGAAGTCATTAGTATTAGTCAGAATCAGGACTTCTTTCCCAATTCCATTTCAATGTGAAGATAAACTGGGGCAAGGGGGGCACCTATATTGCTCTGTCCCAACCACCCATCTCTATAGCCATCATCTTGTGGATTTCGCTCCTATGAAACCTACCACAGTACTGAGAACTAAGTGTCTACTGTGTACTATGGTTTGTACTAGGTACTGTACAGACAAATGAATAACAGAGCATAAGCCTTCTGTGCTGGCTAGTCTTTTGTCAACTTGGCACACAAACTAGAGTTACCTGAAAGGAGTGAAACTCAATTGAGAAAATGCCTCCATAAGATCCAGCTGTAAGGCATTTTCTTAATTAGCGATTGATGGGGGAGGGCCCTGCCCTTTGTGGGTGGTTCTATCCTTGGGCTGGTGGTCCTCGGTTCTATAAGAAAGCAGGCTGAGCAAGCCATGGAAAGCAAACTAGTAAGCAGCTCCCCTCCATGGTCTCTGCATCAGCTCCTGCCTCTGAGTTCCTGCCCTGTTTGAGTTCTTGTCCTGACTTCCTTTGGTGATGAACAGCAATGCTGAAGTGTAAGCCTAATAAACCCTTTTCTCCTCAACTTGGTTTTTGGTCCTGGTGTCTCATTTTCACCAATAGAAATTGGTGATACTAACTAAGATACTTCCTCTACCGTGAAGTTTGGAGAAACGAATCTCGGAGTCAAGAAAATGTAAATTCCCAGTGGAGGGACACAAATGTTATAAATGGAGATAGCAGAAAATTCAGTCCTTGGCAGAACTCTGTGGGCAGGAGGATCTGTGCTTCCATCCTCCCTGGGTGATAACACTTTGCAGGGTGTTTCTGGGGCCATCTGTGAAATAGGAACCCAAGAACAGCATGGCTGGGTTAAAGCTTCTAGTTGCTTTCTGATGTAGCCTCTACTGTGGTTTACAGGAGCGTGGGCTAAGCTCTTCTTGGGTGATTACAGGGCTCTGCAGCTATGTGCTTGTGCTCACATTGTTTATTTCAGAACATCTGGGCCATCATCTCTGGTCATGCCTGTGGAATAGATGAGGTCATTTCTTTGGATGCTTATATTGCTGAGCAATAATCAAAACCAATCGCCAGAGCTGGAGACCTTTTCCCCAGTTTTTTCAGCACTTTCTTACCTTCTTATCACCTAACGCTGCTTGGTCCAGTACCTTGAATGGAGTATGCACTTGCCAAAATGGTTATTGATTTAACTTATGAGTATAATCTATCTCAAATTTTCCAATGTCTCCCCTGCTTTGGATGCAGAGAAAGAGAGAGAGACAGAGACAGACACAGAGACAGAAAAACATAGAGACATAGAGACAGAGACAGAGATAGAAGCAGACAGAGAGACAGTCTCTCAGACCCTTCATCTTGCAGCCATTACTTCCCTTTCTAGAAACATCTTTCACAACTAGATGGAAATGGGCTGTGCTCGGAACTACCCTGTCCTTGCAAGGCTTACCTCCAAGGTTTGTTTGCATTGCTGGATGTCGTCGCCTGCTCCCTTTGCCCCTCTTCGGCTCCCCAGACACATCCTGAGTGTGGCTGGCTAGCTGGAGCTGCAGTGGTCCACAGGCAGTACAGGGCCAGGGAAAGAAGCAAGTCCCAGACGTGGGACAACAGATCAGGGTTTTTTCCTCCCCGCTCACAACCTCTTTTTGCCTAAAAACATTTTCAGGACCCCAATGATATAAGCATAAAAAGGTAAACAAATCAAGCATTTAATAATATTAAATCATGAAGAAATTCATTTCATTAAAGTTTTTAGGTATACACATAATTTGTTGCATTTTTATGCTGAGATGGGTATGCATGTTTAGTTTTATTTATTTATTTATTTGCTTATTTATTTATTTTGAAACAGAGTTTCTCTATGTAGTCCTGGCTGTCCTGAAACTCACTTTGTAGACCAGTCTGGCCTCAAACTCGGAGATTTGCCTGCCTCTGCCTCCAGAGCACTGAGATTAAAGGTATGTGCCATCATTGCCCAGTGTACTTGTTTAATTTTTAAATAAACTATTGAATTTTATATTAAAATATTAAATATTGAATATTTGATATTTCAGAATGTAGCCTCACAGGCACATCTAACCTGTTGACATTCTAACATGGTGTGTTCTTTTAATTGTGAGTATTGTGTGTATTATATCTGTGTGTGGAGGGTAGATATGTGTGCATGAGTACGGGTACCCTCAGGGGCCAGAAGAGAGTATTGGATCCCCTGGAACTGAAGTTACAGACATCTGTGATTTTTCCAAAGTTGGTTCTGGGAACTGAACTTGGGTCTTCTACAAGGGCGGTTCTCTACCTTTAACTGCTGAGCCATCTCTTCAGGCTTTCTAACATGAATCTGTCATCCTCAGAGTTGATGCTTGAAAGCTGCCCAGTAGAGTCATAAAAACAAACAAATAAATGTCTCCTAATGGCTTAAGTAAGTTTTTTACTTTGTGTTAGACTACATTCGTAGTTATCCTTGTCTGTATGTGGCCTATGTTGGACAGGCTTGATCGAACAGCTACAGTGTTTACCCAAGATGATTCATGCTTAGATTTTATAGTAATCAATGTTGAGAATTACTTTGCATAAATATACAGTATAAAACTGTAGAAGTATATTTAAGGCCATTTCAGAAATTCTTGACATTCTGCCCTAATCTCAAGCCAAAATTCATTTAATGACTTTTAAAAAAAATGAAATACAAGACAGCAGCTCAAACCACAAATTAAATATGCTAACACAGTACAATTTAAAAAATGAACTAATTTGATACTTACATGCTGAAGATTGGTTGTAGGAAAACATTCAAAGTCTTTGTTTTCCCCCATTAACCACCATGTTTCTATAAGAGCAAAGAACTGCGAACGCAGTAATAGCACTCTGAGGTCGAGGATACAATGGTTTGGAATCTGAGTGGAGGCATTTCAGGCAGCACTTGATGATGTTGCACAGGATGGTGGGGTGCACAGTGCAGAGCACGCACGCTGTGGTTCAGAACCAAGGTGGCAGTGAAGTCACGTAGAGCCAAACGTAGAGTTCTGCCAGAAACGCTATGCGTTTGATTGTGAATTGAATTTTGGTCATTATGTCTTCAAAAAATATGGTTGCCATATTTTTCATCATACCCATTCAGTTACATGACCCTGTATAAGGCAGGGACCCACAGTTTAAAGGATGGTAGGTAGACTGGACTCTCAGGTGACAGGCCTATGCATCACTGAACAGTAGAACTTGGAACATCTCTCCTTGGTAGCTCTGTCCTTTGGTGTCTTTATGATCATCCTCTGCTTTTAATTTACTTATTTATTTAGTCTCCAGTCATGTGGCCCAGGAGCAGCACAGGCAGGAATAGTCTCCTGGTGGCAGCATATGGCTTGTGGTATGCTTGGGTGCTTTCTTCTCCATCTCAGGCTTGTCCAGTAGTCTCTTTGGGAAGCACATGTCTGAGGGCAAATTGATCCTAACACTCCTGTTTGCATCCATCCTCCATCTGACTCCACACTCCTAGAAAATAAACTAATGGAAATTCCAGCAGTGGGGTACCATCAGTGAGAATTTAGAAGGGCTCCCACTGAACGCCACATCAGATGAGGAATTACTGCTTCCCAAAGTAAAGGCCATTGTCACATGACACATTGACACATAACTTTTTCACTATATCATATAACAATAAATTAGTTTGAAATTATAATCTTTGGGTTTCATTAATAAAACACACTAATTGTCTTTTACTAAATGTCACTGCACTGCACTTTGACCCAACCTAATGGATTAACTTGTTTTTAAAGAACTATGCACTAGATATGGATCTATTTGCATTCTTCTACCTGTTCACATCCAGTTATACCAGCAACATATGTTGGAGATACTTTCTTATTCCCACTGTGTAATTTTGACATCTTTGATATAGAATTAGGTGTCTATATCATGTGTAGAATTATATAGGGATCTTTGATTAAATTCCATTGATCTACCTTTCTCTCTTAAAAAAAAAAAAGGCCACAGAGAAGAGGGGCCAGAAGGCACTTCACTGGCAGCTCTCACTAGAAAGAGGCAAGACTTCTGGGAGAAGATGGAGGCACAACATTGCTAAGAGAACCAGCAGTGCTGTGGTGACTTCTGAAGGGACACTCGAAAGCTCAAGAATCAGAAAGTCAGTGGGTGGAGGACCGCCTGCTGGCCCAGCTTCTTGCTGATGTCAGGATGATCTCTTAATATGTTTGGACACTCCTTCAGTTTTAGGATGGCAGGAATCAGGACACATTCTTGGAACAGAGCACTGAATCCAAGGGAGGAAAATAAACTAAGGTCCAGCAAACTCAATGAACCCTGAAGTAGAACACTGAAAACCTGGCACACCCCACCTAGCCGGCTCTGAATTCAGCCTTAGCTTAAGGGCTATATGGTCCCACTGCCAATGTGCTTTGTAGGGCTTTGGCCTTATGACCAAAGGAGGATTCCACCTGGTAGTAGGTGAATCACAAAGGCATGTGTCCTGGCTATTTTACAGGACAGCAAGCTAAGATAAGACCATGTATGATCACGAAGTAGGAGCATTGTGGGTAGAAACAACCCCACATCCATCAGTCATTTTAACACGAAGAACAATGGGTTCAATTACAGTCCCACTCACTCTGCAGGCTGCACAATGCCTTTGCTCAGGGCAACTGTGCCGGGAAGACCTTCTGTCTGAGGTATGTAAATAGAGAGGAAAGAGATTCTGCCAAGGATTGTCTAGCACAAGTATAGGCTACAATATTGCCCTTCAGTGCTAAAATATGAACAGACCTTCACAGGAGACTGTTTACACATCTATCACGCAAGCAGTTAAAACTTGAAAATAGTATTTAGGAAGAGTGATAACCTGAAGAAAACCTGCACCTTCCTCTGCACAGGACCAGCCTCTGCAGTTTTGTGCCCATCACCACCATGTTCATTATTTGTGGTAACCCCTGAGCTAAAGAACTTCCATACCCTTGCATTCACTTCGTCTAACTTCTGTTTCTGCTCTTTTAAAAAAATCATCAACTCTTGATTTTTATTTTATCCTTAAAAAGTGACTACTGTTTATTATGGTGTTGATAAAGTGACACCAGATGTGGCTGAGGGGAACCCCTCCGGTCTGGCCACATTCAGATCTTTTGAGCACTTCTGGCATGGCAAGACACTTCAACTTCCTCTCCTACTCTCCCAACCCAGTCCTGGATGAGCTCTCTCTCCCAGGGACCATTCATCTTCTCAACTTTTCCATGTATTATTTCTCCCAGCCATCTTTCCCCTCTTCTCTCTAGGAGGGCTACATATTCCTGACTTAGGCTTAGAGAAGATTCAGACATTTCTTAGCACTTCAGGGAGCTAGGGGCAGATTTCCCTGGAAAAGTCCCAAGTCTTTTAGACATTCTGAAGGATTCTAAGGGGTGATAAAACAGACTCACCTTCAACACCAAGAGCAGCCAGCTGGGAGCAAAATGTAGCTCCTCACAAGCCTGCTGCTTTTCCGGTTCAGATTCCTTTGAGTCCTCAAGAGATCATGAGTTAGGCTGGAAGAACCCATCGCAAGCCACCATGAAGCTGTGGGACACAACAGTGTCAACGGGACTCAGAGAGTCCCTTCCCAGCAGCCCCAGGCAGTGTCGGAGAAGGACTCTAAATTCCATGCCATCACAAACTCCATGGAGCTGTGAGACCTGAGACATCATTGCTGTGCTTGCAGCGGAGTGTGGCTGCTGGACACATTGGAAAGGACCACTGTGTTCTGTGAGTGTGCTGGCCTGGAACCAGGTATGGACCACAAACTCAGGGGCCAGACAGCTGCAGAGGGTTGGGGGGAGAGAGACGAAGAGGGGTCAAGAGCTGGTGAAGGTTTGGTTATTGCCGTTGTCATAGCTTCAGCAACAGAAATATGGAGTGTTTCTGGGACTAGGGATTGGAAAATGAGTGAGGTCAGAGATCCATCTTACTTTGAATCTACCCCTTCACTATGTCAGAGGAAAAAAAATCATGAAAACTTCTTCCTAGACCAGTGTCTCTTGACTAGGAGGAGTTACTGTGTAGCAGGGACTATTTGACAAGTTCTGGACATTTTTTGCTTTCCACAAAATGTAACAAGACTGCCATCATTGTACTCAAGATACCCACCCCATCCCTCAAACAAGTACCTGGCTTAAAGTGCTCATCTATTTTTCCAAGCTGGAGAAATAAGATTTTAAATGCATGGCTCCTGTTGTTTTAGAAAATTGGTCATAAAAACATGAACATGTCTTTGTGGTATATGCGGCAAACCCTTTGCAGTTAATTTTTGTGATTATTTTTCATACCTATGGAACTAGTGTTATGTATTTGAATCTGTCAATGTTCAGATTATGTCAGAATACTCTTATTTCTGATTACTGCAGTTTTTACTATTCTAGACTTGTATAATCACTCACTTCTCTTATACTATCTTCTATTTTAACTAACTGGAGTTTATTGTGTGATGGGTGGATGGAGGGTTTCAATTTATTATTTTTCTTAAAAGGACAGTGGTTGACCAACGTACACAGAAACAGCTCTGCCCTCTTCCCACTTCCCACTTGGTGAAATGGTAAAATTATCATAGCTCAGTTTAAATTCCAAGGTAGAATTACCTCAAGACTCTTGTTTGCTCTCTTGGCCTGTATATCCTAGCAACAGTTCCTTTCTGCCTCCTGTATAGAGAAAATGGATGTAAGGTTTTCAAAGAGGAAAAGAAAACAGAAAATTCACTAAAACTTTGATTAGAACATTCATGTCAATTTAGGAGAATTGATGACTTGTATAAAGGGTGATTTTTTTCATTACCTGTTACTGGGTCCTGACAGCCCCCTCTGGGGAGGGGATGAGAAGGTACAGTGTCAACAACACAGACATTGGGAGTCAGGTGAAGGCAAACAGCAGACTCATTTATTCAATAATGGGGAAGGGAAGGCCTTATATACCCTCCTCCCAGTACCCAGACTGAGTCCCAATTCTGGTGACATTGTGTGGTGGTCCCTCACTGACTGGGTATGATCAGGAACTCTGACCACACCTGTTGCTAGGCCCTCAGGCAGACTCCAAGTTGGCTCATAAGGAAGTACGTCATGTGCATGCCTTGGCAACTGGTTTGAGTCAATTTCCTTGATCCTATGGGCCTGTCCTACTACAATTACCTGAATATTTTTTTATTTTTTAATTGCATGTGCATGTATGCATGCATGCATGTGTATGTGTGCTATGCAAAAGAGGAAGAGAATGGGAGAGAGAAAGAGAGAGGGTGGGAGAGAGGAGGAGGGTAGGAGGAAGGGAGAGAACATGCACATGAGTGCAACTGACAGGAATTGGCACTTCTGGAGCTGGTGTTACAAGTGGTTGTGATTCACCCAAAGTGAATGTTTGGAACCAAACTCAAGTCTTCTTCAAGAGCAGCAAGGACTACTGCTAAGCCATCTCTCTAGGCCTTAGCTTAACTTTTTCAAACCCATTCTATATGCTACCTTTAAATTTGCTGCTGTTTCACTGTTTAGCTTGAACTGTTTAGGGGGCACCTAGGCAGTGGGATTGGGCTCCATCCCAGCTTTTTGGAGCCCAGTGCCTATGGTAGGACACCTTGCACAGCCTTGGTGCAGGGAGGAGGCGTTTAGACCTGCCTCAACTGAATGTACCAGGCACCTTGCCTTGGAGGAGGTGGGAATGAGGGGTGGGTTGGAGAGAAGGCTGGGGACAGGAGGAGGGAGGAGAGGGGAATCTGTGGTTGATATGTAAAATGAATAGAAAGTTTCTTAATAAAAAAATTTGCTGCTGTCTCAGTTAGTGTGATAAAACATCATAACCAAAAGCAACTTGAGGAGGAAAGGGTTTATTTTGCTCAAAGTTCCATACAACAGTTCATCATAAAAAGCACCAAGGGCAGGAACTCAAACAGGCAGGAACCTGGAGACAGAAGCTGATGCAGAGGCCATGGAGGGTAGCTGCTTATTGGAATGCTTCCCCTGGCTTGCTCAGCCTACTTTCTTATAGAACCCAGGATCACCAGCCTAGGAACAGCATCACCCACCATGAGCTGGGCATTTCCCTATCAATCATTAAGAAAATATCCTACAGCCAGGCGGTGGTGGCGCATGCCTTTAATCCCAGCACTCGGGAGGCAGAGCCAGCCGGATCTCTGTGAGTTCAAGGCCAGCCTGGGCTATCAAGTGAGTTCCAGGAAAGGCGCAAAGCTACACAGAGAAACCCTGTCTCGAAAACAAACAAACAAACAAACAAATGCCCTACAAGCTTGTGTACAGCCTGACCTTATAGAGGCATTTTTCTTTTCTCTGTCTCTGTGTCTCTATTGTGTGTCTCTGTCTCTGTGTCTCTGAATATCTCTCTCTCTCTCTCTCTCTGGTTTTTCAAGACAGGGTTTCTCTGTGTAGCCCTGGCTGTCCTGGAACTCACTCTGTAGACCAGGTTGGCCTCAAACTCAGAGATCCACCTGCCTCTGCCTCCCAAGTGCTGGGATTAAAGCCCTGTGCCATCCCAATCCAACTAGAGGCATTTTCTTAATTGAGGTTCCCTCCTCTCAGATGACTTCAGTTTGTGTCAAATTGACAAGACACTATCCAGCACAGCTGCTACAAATTTTCTATTTCTACTGCTGGTGTTTTTACACTATTGCTTGTAGGAAGTGGAGGATATGAATGTGTAAGGAGCAAAGGAAGTCCCGACTAGAGGTCCAGTCCTGACATCACCAGAGATGAAACGAAGATGTTGATGCCTCAGATCCTTGGGAATTGGCAAAGCCTTCTCTTGTCTGATGAAACATTGACAGAGTGTACAGAAAGCATGCACTGCCGCTTCTTCCTTCCGATGTTTACAGCCTGAGACTCCTCTCTACCGAGACCTCCCAACCCTCCTCCTGTGTTGTACATAATAACCAGGCTGAGTTTCCCAGTTGTTACGTAGAAGGTACTGTTCCATCAAATGGTGCACAGCCCACCCAATCCCAGTTTTCCTGTGTCCTTTCTTCATTCTCTTGTTGCTCCAGCCAGGCTTCCTGGACCGAACAGTGCTACACTAGGCAGCTCTTCTCCTTTGGGGAAAGCCGTTACCTTCTCAAAGTGTCATTGTGTAACTGGCTTCTTTGACTTTTCATTGATTTATGTCTAAAGAAGCCTGCCAGATTGCAGTGGCCACACCTTTTCCACTCCTGCCTGTGCAGTTCCAGGGGGTGTGTGGTGGAGGTGGTGGTGATGGCAGTAGAGGGGTGAGTGAGTGGTAGGGGGTGTGGGATGGGGTAGTGGTGTCCCAGCCTGGGAAGTGGGAACTCCTTAAGATTCCAGCACAAGTCAGCAAACTCATAGACAAGGCTTGTCTGGTGCTATCTTGAGAAGTGAAAGTGACTTTAAAATCCTGTTGCGATTCTGGAAAGTTCTGTCACTCCTTCCTAGTCACTCTTCGTTCTCCCCTAGGCTACTGTTCCGCTTTCTGTTGCTGTGTACTGGTTTTCCCACTGTAGAATCTTATATAAAGGGAACCACAGTGTCTCCTCTCTTGGTTTAGTCTGCTTGTTAAAGCCAGGCTGGTTTTGAGATGCAGCTACATTGCCCCACAGATCAGCCATTCATTCTTTCTGTTGCCAGGCAGCATGCTAGTGCATAAAAACACAAGCTTGTAGATTCACTCTTCTTGGGCGAACACTCAGAGGTTTTCTCATGTTTATTGTTATGAGTGCAGCTAGTGAACAGTGCTGCACAGGTCTGTCTCAATGAAGCACAATAATATAGCTCCTCTTCCGTCTCAAAACACACTGGATGACGAGCCACGTAAGTCACTGAGACATGTTGGAATTTAACAGACGCCTCCGAACACTTCCCATCTGCATCTAGATCTAAAGATTTGGTGAAAATGGTATTTTAAGAAGTTTCCAGTTGCATGTAGGCCGTCTCCCTATTTTAGCACTGAAGTTATTTCTAGACTAATGCAGTCAGGATAACTCATAGCCTTTGTTAAACAGATTTTGTAAAGCAGAACTCTGTTGAAAATCACGTTTAAAGCAGGGCGGGCGGTGGTGGTACGTACCTTTAATCCCAGCACTCAAGAGGCGGAGGCAGGCAGATCTCTGTGAGTTCGAGTCCAGCCTGATCTATAGAGTGAGTTCCAAGACAGGCTCCAAAGCTACACAAAGAAACCCTGTCTTGAAAACATCAAAAAAAAATCATGTTTAAAAACACCATTCAGGCTCAGTGGTTAAGAGCACTTGTTACTCTTTCAGAAGACCTGGAATGTGTTCCAGCATCTACATGGTAGTTCACAACCATCCATATGTGCAGTTTCAGGGAACCTGGTGATCTTTCCTGACTCCCTCTGAGACCAGGCAGATAGGTAGTACATGTACATAAATTCAAGCAAAACAAGCTCTCACAAAATGAAAATAAATACATCTAAAAATAAACATAATTTAAAACAAAGCAAAAACATAACTGGTCATCATCTACTGCTCTTTTTAGTGTTGAGTCCAATAATAATTCAATTGTAGTTTGTGTATTTGCATCATGCATTAAACTCACTAGTATTTTCTTCTCTGGGTTATTTTTTTGTCAGCTTTCTTCATGAGGCTGATGTTCGCATCCTAAACTGTGGATATTTATTTTCTGCTTCTCTGTAGGAGCTCGGATAGCACAGAAATCATTCTTTGAATATATGAGAGATTGCAATTGTGAACCTTTCTGTGTCTGGCTTTTAAAAAAGAGTTCTGTGATGGAATTTTTAAGTTGTCAAGGTCACTGCTCGGTTCAGATTTGCTATATCATCTTCAAGTAATTTATACCATGACAATTTCCTTGAAAAGTGTAGACTTCACCAAGGTCACCTAATCTGCTGGCTTAGGTTTGCATAGGACAGTCCCTCATCCCTCTGACATCTCATTTGCATTCAGGCTCACAGCCACCTTTTTCATAGTGCATATGGATATTTTAGGAGCTTTTTGAACTCACAATATATCGTGGTTATAGTCTCCAATTTTTCCATTTGTTTTGATTTGATTCCTTTTTCTGTTTGCTCCTCACAGATCAAGCTCTTACATGTATGCACTCCCGTTAGTTTCTGGTGTTTTAAGTCTGTGGCATTCCTGCTTTCCCACTTCCTCCCACCCATCTACCTTATGACGCATCCTCTGGCTTCTGACACAGACCGCCGATTTCAGTCATTTTAATTCTTCCTTGCTTTACAATAGAGGATCTATGCTTCAAATTTCCAATGAATTCATCCCTGGCATGTTTTGATGTAATCACCCTGCTGTGCTATTACCAGAACTGTTCTAATTGTACATTATAGAGCCCCACAAATCGTTATTGAACTGCTGTGGGTGAAGATAATATGCATGAATACGTACTAAAGATATTTGTATTAAATAAAATAGTAACGATCTGACATCTCCAAAATCAATTGAATTTTATTGACTTAGTCATTCATTCAGCAAGTGTTTTCAATTATCCGACAAGTAGGAAATTGGTTGAAAAAAAACATTGTTCTAGAGAGATATTTAAATATATGACCAAAATATAGATTGATGTATGATAAAAATGATATTAAATATATTTATATGCATATATGAAAAATAGTGAACCCATACATGACTATAAACATATGATAGAATAATAATTAGTTTTCAACATGTTGTTTTCCTTTTGGTTATTTCTATTTCTTCATTTTATACAACTAATAGATATTGAATTTTTAATATTGATCTTTTTAAATGTGGCTTTTTTATCTTTTTTTAAACCCCAGTATCAGACATGGGAAGCCTTGTGTTGTAGTTCCTTCTTGACATGGTATTTACACTTCAAAGAATGTTGTTTGAACAAGTAATTCAAGATACAGCATACAAGTAGGAAAGGATTATTTAATGCAAGGTTACAAAAAGATAATGATGTTTTAGCCACAATAAGCAACAGATAAAATGTACAAAGTGTTTGTACATTGTGTTATATCCACAATAACACTCTATCACGAAAATACTTAGATGAAAAAAGTTGTTAACAAATATGAAATGTTTATACCTAAAATCAAACGTGTGCTTGTATCATTATAAAATGTTTGAGCAATATCTGGATCTTATGCCTCCTTTGAAGTGTTTATTTATTTATTTATATTATTTATTTATTGGCCACATCCTGGGTTTCTTGTCTTCTTTTGTTGACGCTGCTCTTCAGTTTTTACTGTGAGCTTGCATTCTCTGTACAACTATCACCTCCTGTCATCATTCTTATCACTGATATTATTATAGGCTTGAGGACTAAATCCGGGGTTCCAGGCACACTGGGTTCCACCACTGAGCTACATTCCTAGAACTTTATAATGCTTTGCTTCATTAAGATTTGATTGATATTGATTGATTGATTGATTGATTGATTGATTGATTGATTGTGAGCCTCTCTGTGTGAGTGTGTGCACACAGGTGAGTGTGAATGTACACACTGATGCATGCGCAGAAGTCAGAAGATGATGTGGGATCCTTCAGAACTGGTTTCAGGCTTTTGTGGCTGGCTTGTTATGTAGGTACATGGATCTGAACTCATCTTCATGATGCTACAACAAGCACTCTTAATCTCTTCAGCTCTGCAATGTGGTTTTAAAAAGACAAATTCATCCTACTAAGGATAAATAAGTGGTGACAAAATCTGGATACTATTAGTCATTGACTTATTTTTAAGATTCATTTTTAATCTTAATTGTGTGTGTGTGTGTGTGTGTGTGTGTGTGTGTGTGTGTGTGTGTATCTATGGAGACCAGAGACATCAGATCTCCTAGAGCTGGAATTTCAGAAGGCTTTGAGCCATCAGACATGGGGTCTGGAAACTAAACTCAGATCCTCTACAAGAGCAGTATGTACTCTTAATAGCTGATTCATCTCTCTAGGCCCCATCATTGACTCCTCAATATTCATTTCTCATTTAATCCCAGTTTAGGAGAAGGCTTTTAATTTTTCTTCTAACTGTCATAAAATTTAGATAAAATATCAATATACAAAATATGAGACTATGGAACTTTCACTGTGAGTTTGAGCCTATATATGTATGTATGTAGACCTTTCCTACAATGGATTAGGAAAATTTTAACTTACAAGGCAATCGTTATTGCTGCCAATGAAGCAGAAGAGATGCATCATTTTCTTATTAATTACCAAATATCCTGCTGTCAACTAACCCAGAGACACACCAGCTGGTGTCCACTGACCAGCCTACCATCACCCAGTGCTGGACTACAAAGTCTCCAATGGAAAGAATGGTGATGAGTGGATCCACACAGATTTGTCTTGGGAAAACTGTAGTTTGGGTAAAGTTATCATGGAATTATGATGACATCAAGATGGCTGAAGTTTCCACATTGTTAGTTATTTCTAAGAGTTGTTTGGTGAACCACATCAAATAAGTGTATCATTAGAAGTAGTATCTACCTATCCACCCCTGCTGTCTGATTGTAGGGCAAGTCGGAACAACATGAAGGTGATGACCAGAGTGGGAAGACTGGATATTAGGCTAACTCGACAATAGGTGAAATTTAATAACTTTGAACTATTTCTTATCCTAAAAAAATTAATGCCAATACCATTAGTATTTATCCAGACAGTCACTGTTGGGATTCACTGAAGTAGTAAGTAAATACTATGTTAAATCTTTGTATAGCTCTGCTGATGAGTTTTAACTGTCAGCTTGACTCAGCATACAATTCCTGGGAAGAGGATCTCAATGAGGAGTTGTCCAGACCAGGTTGGCCTACTGGCATGTCTGTGGAGGGCTGTCTTGATTGCTAATTGATGTAGTGATAGCCAGTCCATTGTGGGAGACACCATTCCCTACAGAGTGTCCTGAATAGCAGGAAAGAGAAAGCTACCTGAGAGTAGGCATGGAAGTGTGCATTTATTCTCCCTCTCTCTCTCTCTCTCTCTCTCTCTCTCTCTCTCTCTCTCTCTCTCTGCTCCTAACTGTCGTAACTGTGAATGTGATGCATTAAGTTTCTATCTCAGCCTCCACACAATAATGAACTGTAACCTGGAACTGATAACCTGGAAAGGAGAAACCCTTTTTTCCCTGAGTTGCTTTTTGCCAAAGCATTTCTCATAGCAACAGAAACAAAAGAAAGACAAAAATAAAAGTATAAAAATCATATATAGTTGAGCCAAAAGGTTCAATGTTTATATCAAAGGATATAAACAATATTTACAAATGTAGAAGAATTTTCAAAACAGCCTAAAATAGTCTCATAACTGGGTCATAATTGGTTAAGCCACTGTATGTATGCTCAATGGAGTATTACCTAGCTTACCAGTGAGCTATGAGGCAGAATTTTCAGTAATGGCATATTCCAGAAATATAAAGTCAGATGGGCACACAAGGTGCTAAACCCTACTGGTAATACAAACACAGAACAAAACAGACAAAATAAAACTGCATAGACATAGAGGAGGGAAGTGTATAACGGTTTACCAGCTGGCTTCTGTAGGTTGTGTGGGTATAATTTTCTGCATAACTTTCTTTTTTCTCCATTTTCCATAATGAGGGGATATACTAGTTTATATTTTAAAGGCATGCAAAAAATAAAATTTCTCTTGTAAAGATGTTCCCAGAATGTGTGGATGTTTTATAGTTTCCAAGCTCCTTTTGTGTACAGAACTGTGAGATGATAAGAAATTAGACCACCTCTTTATGTTTTTCTTTCTCATTGTCAAAGGTTGCTCTTTTAAATTTTAAAATATGTTCCCTAAATCACTTATCGATACACAAGAGATTTATAAGATAAGTCGTATCTTAAGAATTAGTAGGAGCAATTTCTATCCGTCACCTGTAACTAACGGGTTTGAAGATGGGACAAAAGTCATCACTGCAGCTTCAGGAGCAACTGTTTCTTGTCCCATGCCTGTCACCTGGCTCATTGTGGTGAAGGTTTAATGGAAAGTCACTTGCTTTCTTCATTTACTTTTAAGTGACCGCTGTCCACCTCTTCTCTCTGCTACCCGTGTGTTACAGGATGTAACAGAATGGCGTGGGGGTGATAACCCCAGCATTGTGGCAAGAAGACCCATATTCTAGTCCAACTCTGCAACTTGCCAGTTAGATGGCTTTGAACTGCTCCTTACCAAGTTTTTCTAGAACAGGATTGAAAGTAGTGATAATAGTACTTATTCACAAGGTCACTGTGGACATTAAATAAAGGTTGCAAGAGTACTTATTCACAAGGTCACTGTGGGCATTAAATGAAGTAATGCACCCCATAGTAAACGTTCAGCCACATTAAGCACTAATGTGTCCCATTTGTATAATTTGGCTCTGTTCTTAATCATCCGTAGTTTCAGTTTGTATTTTAAAAGGCACTAGTATGGGTGGGGTATGTGACTCAGTGGCAGAGTGCTTCCATGGAGTGTGAGGTGCTATGTTCAATCCACAGTATAGCAAGAGCAAAGGGCACCTGTACTTCTTGTTAATGTCTCCTATGGCATCATGACCTTAGTACTTTCATCTTGTCAACTTGTGCTTCCTATTGGACTCTGATTATTTTAGAAACTACCAATGTTTGAAAAATGCATCTGAGGTCCCAAACTAATGCTTTTTGATCATTCGTACCTTGATGAATCAATATTTAATGCCCTGGAAGCTATTATACTCCCTTGGGTATATTTCTTTACCTGTAAAATAATAAGAAGTTAATTAATATGTCTGTCTTCTACAGCAGCATTTCCTGACTTTTTTTTTCAATTCAGTGGGACCAAGGCTTGTCCTGAGGTGCTGAGTTCCAAACCAGTTCCCAGATGGTGTAGTGATGCTGGCCTGGGGACCACACTTTAAGAACATATGTAAGGTGTCCTCATTCCCTGTATGTCATCATTACAATGGCCCTCTCCATGATACAAACATTACATGAAGCAAGCTTCTTACCACTTATCAACTTCATTTACTTCAATGGAAAGTGAAGTTAATGTACACTTTCTAAGAACTTGGGCATTAGATGATGTACTTGAACTTTTGGGAAATAGTGGAAGGCATGATGCCGGCATTTCTATGGATGGAAATGGGTTGTATGACTTATCCCCTGGCCCACTGAGCCTCCTTTATATACTTGAGGTGAAGAACATTAACTATCTAGAATTCACTGAAGATATGAAAGACATATTTGGATGTAGGAGGCCAAGCTATTAATGCAATGGCCTCCCATTCTCTCTCCATTCATGGTTTTACTTTTTACTATTGGCTTCACATATGATCAACATAGAACCAAAATATTAAGTGAAAAAATTAAGAAATAATTCATAAGTTTTTATATTTTATTAGAGTATGGTATTGTTGTTCTACATTATTGTATTATTGATATCAATCTTGTTACAGATTTTAGGGCAAAATCCTGGGCTTCAGAAGCCCCAACCAGGTAGGTTTAGCCCCATCTAGTTTACTAACTAAAGAGACAAGTCATGGTGAAAGGAGAGAAAGGAGATGGATTCAATATGCCCACGTTAGCCACTGTATGCATGCTCAACGGAGTATTACCTAGAGATCCAGTGGCCCCCAAGTCCTTGGGGTTATTGACATGAGCTTCCAGTTTAAGAAGAGTGAGAATGAGGGCAATGGGGAGAAGGTCTGCAGTTAAGCGGTCTTGGTCAAGGTGTGTCTGGTGGGTCATCACCTCCACTCTGCCTCTCTAAGGCAGTCCAAAGAGGTCCTTATCATTGTTGTCACTTGCAGAGAACAATCTGCTTTTCAGAAGATGGAGACTTCTGCTCTAGCGTTAGACTTCAAGGTTTTGCTGCTTCCAGAGTTCAAAGTGACTGAAGGTTTAGGGCAATGATTTATTCCCACTCAGCCTCAAAAGAATGTGAGATAGGTTAGCCAGACGGTTCTTGAATGGTTAGCTTCTCCAAGTGCAAAGGTGAACAGTTGACTTAAAGGAGATTACCACAAAATGAAGGCAGAGATGCTGAGCTTCTACTCCACAGTTAGTCTTCCAGTGAGCTTGTCCCGGCTACTTTTATGTCAACTGACAAAAGCTAGAGTCACCAGAGAGGAGGGAGCCTCAACTGAGACAATGCCTCCATGAGATCAGGCTAGAGGCAAGCCTGTAGAGCATTTCCTTAACTAGTGATGGATGGTGGAGGGCCCAGCCCATTGTGGGTGGGGCCACCCCTGGGCAGGTGGTCCTGGGCTCTATCTATAAGAAAGCAACCTGACTGAACAAGCCAAAAGAAGCAAGCCAGTAAGCAGTAGGTCCCCACGGCCTCTGCAGCTGCTTCCAGGTTCTTGCTCTGTTTGAGTTCCTGTCTTGACTTCCTTCAGTGATGAACTGTGATGTGGAAGCCTAAGGCAAACAAACCCTTTTCTCTACAAGTTGCTTTGGTCATGGTGTTTCATCAGAGCAATGGTAACCCTGACTAGCCCACAGCCCAACTGAGGAGCTGATACTTTTTGGCAAGAGCAGAGTCTAATAGGCTGCTTCAATCTCTTAACGGCCCTAACAAATCTTATCGTGGGTATACATGTATGAGAACCTTGTGTGGGGGGCTAAGTGCAATCCCTGGGTTAGTTATACACTGGGGGTCTTGGAGCTTATACTCTATGGGTGAGTTACTGCTGAAGTAGCTTATGTTTGCTGTTCAATGACTTTGAGCCAGGCGTGTGTAACTTAGGTGGGCTAGCTCTTAAACACTGATTTGTTTGACTTGTCTTTTTGTTGTTAGTGGTAGTTTTTTGAGTACTTTTTCCAAACTTCTATGATCAAATATCCATCATTTGTAGAGAGGCCTTCTCCACGTTCAGGTTTTCCCCAAATCAACGTGCCAGCCCTGGCCATACATAAAGAAGGCCTCTATAATTTCATTTTTAAAAGAGATGATTTTAGAGCATAGGAGGTAACTCAGTTGATAAAGTGCTTACCTTCAAACACAAGGACCAGATTTCACTAGCCTAAACCCATGCTTAAAAGCCAGGTGTAGTGATGTCCTCTTGAAATCCTAGCCCTGAGAAGGCAGAGTCAGGTAAATCCTTGGGGTTCAATGGCCAGCCAACATGGCCTACTAGGTAAATTCTAGACCAACGAGCCCCCCTCCCGCTTCTCACACACATGTGTGCCCCCCCCCAAATTAAAAAAGAAAAACCTAAGCTGGATGCATCCTGAGAAATGACACACAAGGTCGTCTTCTGGCACAAACACATGCACAAACACACATCACACATTTATATTTGACACAACAGTAGTAAGAAACAGTGCACATGGGGGTGGCTTATAAATGGCCTCTAGGCTTGTCAGCAGTTTGCAGTTAAAGCAAGAAAACCTATGTGAATGAGAATTCCTGGAAAGAAGCCGTGTCTGCAAAGACTAATTGACTAATTAGAACCACAGGGATGTGGTGAGGTTGGAATGGTGCAGATCTAGAGCCTAATTACACTTTATCTTGGGCTAACTTTTGCCCCCTAAACAGCCATTCCTTGCCCACCTCTGTAATGGATGCAACATCCTGTGATTAACAGATAAAAACCTTTTGGAGTTTATTAATTCAGTAGACAACTAGATTTCATTAACCCAAAAGCTAAGCTGTCATCAGATAGCATCTGAGGCCTATAGACCTTCCCTCACCTTGCCGTAATAGACCTCTCTGATGTTTCCATCAGTGTATTTTTAAAATGCTTGGATTTATAACTCTCTCTGTTCTGCTACTACTATAATACTCCATGAAAGTGCTTCCACGCTAGAGCATTACATTTGGGGAAACCTAAATGCATATCCTTGGACCAAATAATTTTGGTTCCAGAATAAACTATGTCTTTTATTCCTTTGGGGTGAGAGCTGTTTCTTTCAACCATACCTGACAGGGGGAGGAAATTCTTCTGCAAAGTCAAGTGGATGCATCAGGGTGAGCTCAGCTGTGGCGTCTGGGGTAAACAGAAGTGGCGGACCCCCCTTCTGTGGCTATGCCGTTACCCACCTCACATTGCTTCTGTGAAGATTCAATGAAGTCGATACTAGGAACTGGCAATACTATCAAAATATTCTTTGCACACAGATTGGCCAGCGGATCCTGTCGCTCAGCTAAAGTCCATTTGATGTAGTCTGGCTTTTTAAACACTACGAACAAGTGAGAGATCTGCCTGTGGGCTTTTCCCTTCTGTTGCGTAAGGAAAAGTTGCCTTCCATGTTTCCAGCCCTACAGTGATGGCTTTAGCACGAAGGGCTCACCAGGTACAGGCAGTGTTCTCAAGGAAAATGCAAACAAAGGCTTGTTTTCAGCCATGGAAACGTAATCATTCCCATGCTTGAATATGCTTTACATTACTTAGAAGGGAGTTTATTGGCTCTGGGTCTGTTGTGTCACCGGGGAAACCATGGTGTGCTGTTAAAACACTAATGAGAAAAACAGCTCAGGCAGCCCCAGACTGAGGGGAGCCTCAGGTAGCCTGGCAGAGGGAAGTCCCCAGTGAGGTACTCAGGAAGCTGAAGTGGGGTGGGGCTGCCTAGAGCTGAGACTCGAGTGAAGGCATTGTTGAGTCACTTGGGGGAAGGAATGCAAAGCCAGAAAAATGATGACATTAACAGCGAAGGCAATTTTTTTTTCTTGTTTGGGAAACAAATTTTTCTGTCCTATTTGAAATGGCCTAGTGTCTTTGAGGTCTCCTGTTTCAGTGTTTCTAGTCAATGTCTTACATGTGGGAGAGAGTCCCAAATTCCCAACCTGAGTAGAGGCCATGGTCGCAGGTCCCTGCAAGAAGAGAATTCAGCATTTTGTGAGCAGATTGACCATGGCTTATGCCTTGTCATCACAGGTGGAGAAAGAAAGAGGTCAGACAAAGGGTAAACCTTTTGACATTCAAAATGGCCAAGTTGACCTGACTCTCCTGAGCTCAGATCTGCTAATTTCAGAGATTTTTTTTATCACGTTTTGGTGCAAAAAAACATTGCCAGTACTGCAATGATTAAGTTGAAGTAATCAACACTAAAGATGCCACTGAGTGGCAGGAGGCAAAGTCTCAGCACTTGAACCAGGACATTGTCCTCTTCCTGGTTGAAGGGTGGGTGGCAGTGAGGTGACCCAGCTGGAGCAGCTCAGTGCAGCACCCGGCACAGCAGGAGTTGAGTCTCAGGACACACCCTTCCCTCACTCAGGCAGCACCTCTGACACAAGGTGGTGTCCAGAGTCTCTCCAACCTTCTCGACTCTAGAAAAGGTCTACAGTTGTTTCTTCCCTGCTAGGAGCCTGGCCTCTCTCTCATTTACCCTCAGTAATGTGCTTCTTTGCCATGTGCTCCAAATGGTGCACAGGCAATCCAGAAGAGTAGAGATGTAAAACCTACTGTGAACTTGGGGCTGCAAAAATAAAAAGTAAGTAAATCCTCAGAAGTGAGAAAGAAGGAAATAAATAGAGAGATAACAAGTAAAAGTATGCAAAAGATGGAGACCAGCAGTTGATTCTTTGAAACAAGTAATGTAACAGACAGAGCCCAGGCAAACCGGAGTGTGGAGACAAGGGACCTTCATTTAAAAACCCAAACAGACCTGATGTGTGGGCAAACAAAAGGTTTGGAAAATTTCAAAGAAGCGATGCAGAAACGTTAGAAATCTGAAAACAGACTTCAGAGGAGGGAACCAACATTACCCTCACACTCCCACATCAGCAGAACCCAGACTTAACCACAATCCTTCCACTTGGTAGGCTGTGAACAGCACGGTCTCTCTAACAACCCTCTTCTCGTTGGTATGCGAACCTCTATGTGCCCTAGCCCCACCCACTTTGAAATTGTGCAATATGGGCCTTTTCCAACTCTCATCCTTCTGTTTTCTGTTCTCTACAATGGGTCACTGAGCCCTCAGTGTTCCCTGAAGTCCCAGACCATGCAGATCTCCAACTCTTCTCCACCCACTCACTAACCCTGCTGTTGTCTATGAAGCATGGCAGTCTAAGGCAAGTCAGCCCCTACAACTCAGTTCCATGTGTATACACAAAAATGACTGCTGAATACCCGGATGATGGTAAACATGGTTAGCAGAGTGGGGCAGCAATAGAGTCTTGTTCTCTTTTCTCTTGCAATTTGCTGTGCTTCTTACATAGATTTCTATATAGAGTCTGTATTGTACTTTTTAAAAAATTATTTCTGTTTTAATTCCAAAAGAAGACATTGGAACATTCTCACTTTACACTTACACTACTCAAAACCTAACTTTATAGAATTTAATAGAATTTAAATTTTTCTCTCTCTCTGACAAGATTGCTTCTCTACAGAAACTTTATACTACCAGTTCTTATTCTGTGAATCATTTTTCTCACTGAACACTGCTTTGTAGTCCTTCCCATGTTTGTACGTGCTGACCTGTTCTGTCTATTTGTAAGCGCTATAGTCTGCATAGCCCATGGTGTGTTTATTTTGGCTTGTATGTTTAGCTTTATCCATTGCTGACACTGCAACATTGAACACACTTGTATTTTCATAATGAGCTCCTAAGAGTGAGGGTCTACGGTAGACACAGACACTCGTGATTGCTTGGTCATTTTTCGTTCTAATAGGCTCAAAGTTGTACTGTGGAGTACCAAAACAGTGATTAGGGGCGTTGATTTATTTATATAATCAGTATTAGCTATAATAAACCTTATTTTGATGAATGGAAAACAACATTACTAGAATATTACTAGAATAATATTGCTAGAACGTTACTAGAATAATATAACTTGCATCTCCTTTTATTGAGGATTCTGGCTATCCTTTTAGATAATTATAAATCAGGTGTATGTATCTGCCTCTCTCTCTTTGTGTGTGTGTGTGTGTGCGCGCGCGCGCATTTGAGACAGGGTATCAGATAGTTCAGACTGGTCTCCAACTCCCTACTAGCTGAGGATGACCTTGAACCTCTGAGCTTCCTACCTCCATCTGGGATTACAGGCATGTGCCACCATGCCCAGCTTGTACTAAATCTTTTATGAAAAGACTACTTACTGGTTGTGAGTTTTGTCCCTTTTCCGTTAGGATTCTTTGCTTCTTTATGAAGTAAGTATCTTATTTGTTATGAATATTAATTTTGCTTTGCTGAAGTGTATTTTTATGTAATTAATTTAGCACATACACATTTGCAGCATTCTTTAGCTTTTTTTTTTATGTATGGGATGTATTTTCAGCAGTGACGTCTTTGGGTACAAGGACCCTCCATTCCTCCTAAGGCTGCCAAATGGGCAGCACAACTGTCCCTTAGGATCAGTGAGGATTGGTTCCAGGATCCCCTGCAGTTACACAAATCTGTATGGGTTCAAGTCTTATATATAAAATGGCAGACTATTTGCATATAATATGCCTGTCATCTCTAGGTTACGCATAACAGCCAATACAATATGCATAACTACCTAGGTAGATGTTACACTGCATTGGTTAGGGTGTAGTCAGTATTCTTCCTCTCCAGTTGTTCGAATCTGTCAATGTGGAACCCATGTATACAGAGAGTCAGTGGCACATGGTCTTGCTCGTCAGAAAGATACCTGCATTCTGTTGTGTGTGATTTGGTCTAAGATGGTGAAACAAGGTTTCCCAAATAGGCACCTCCTGACAGCCCTGAGCTGCCTGCCCCACCCCTTTGCTCGTCTGTCTGCACCCTGGGTTGGCAGCACTCCAGAGCTGCCCAAGTCTTTCTCCACAATTGCCCCGCCTCCCCCTGCATTTGGCTCATGGTTCTATTCTCGATTTGATCTCCTGTTCTTTCATCCTTTCCAAAATCCTTACAGACATTTCCACCAAAGACGGCTAGATTTGTTTTCCGTCGTACACATGACTGATTTAACTTGTTTGAATGCATTTTCTCTTTTATTGTCAGGCCTACGGGATGTTCAACATGTGTCTAGTCTGACAGCCATCTTGAATTGAAATTCCTTTGTGATTTAAAAATGCCAAGGAAAGCCCAAGCAAACACTTAAATCCTACGCCTTTATGTTATCCTCTAAAATAAAGCTTTTTCATTGAAACATATAAAGTTCCCCAGCTATAGTCAGGAGCTTGGTCCTGGGCTCCATGCTAACGCTGTAGGAGGGACTCAGAGATTAGCTCCTGCTCTGGGAAAATGCAGAGCCTAAGTGAGAGCAGCAGGAGGGAACGCACATCAACTGAGCATGCTTAGAATACATCCCATCAGGACTGTTACCCCAGGAAAGGGTCTGCCAAAACCTCTTGTCTAATTAGTCATTTTAATCAGGTCTCTTCCAGGATAATAACTGGAGCTAAACTTCATAACGAGCAAATTCATATTCATCATTCTATTTATGCTGCAAAACAACCCGGAGGTAAGAGCTATTTTTATCCCACTTTACATATGGGAACTATTTCCATGCTCTAAGCATAGTCTTTATCCCTCCCCTAGGACAATAGGCTACCAGCAACATGCAGTGGGCTGAAGCTTTACAGTAGCCATCCTGCACAGGGCATCTGAAGGTTCTGAGTGACTCTGGGAAAACCAAACCAGGCTGGACTCTTCTTCCAAATGACCGAGAGGGCTGGCCCTGCATTTTTCTGACAATGGCATTCCTGCCCTGGATATTTCATGTGTATTATCCATTCCTGAATGCTGTGGGTAGGAGGTACTGTGCGGACTCCCCTCCCATTTTCTGAAGTACATAAATACTCAGAACCTTACCAAAGGCTAGAGGAGGAAGTGCCGGAGATCAGCTCATGGGCTGGCTGCAGTCTCTAAAGCACAGGTCGGCAAACCATAGCTGTCCTTTGTGCTACAAGCACAAAGAGTGGGTTTTGCATTGTTTAAAAGTGTAAATACACGTAAAATCCCAAAGGAATACAAATGGTAGAGGAAATATCTAACTCTCAAGACCTAAAACATTTACTCCTGTCTCTTCATACATTAAAAACTCAGTTCTAACCATGACTCTTGTACCCACCAAAGGAGGGTGCACTATGATGACCTGTGAGGGGTACATCCTCATGAGCATATGTGACTGAAAGACTGGCAGTAGGTGAATATTTTTACATGAAAACCCAGGTAGGAGATGAAATGGGTGAAGAGCATTAGTTTAGCCATCCATGTTCTTTCATGGCCCTCTTGATCCCTTCGTGTCTCAGGTGCAAACAAATCATTTTATTAGGGTTTGCTTGGGACAAAATGAAGACTTCGACCTGTTCAATTTCCAGGTGGCAGGCCCTAGAATTATCTGGATTTTTTTAATGGAGGGCAGAATCAAGGTTTACCTTCATAAAGATTATGACTTAGATTGTGTATCACGAGGATAATGTCATAGACAGAAAGAGACGGCATCTTGATGAGTTTGGCACGCTGTGTGGTCCATGAGACCGGCTATAACTCTCTGAATTGGTCTCTTCTCTCATGATTTGGATGTGAAGAGGAGAACAGGAGAAATTGTCAGGTCATCCTCTTGCAGGGCCCCTAGCACTGTCCTCTCATTTTTTCCCTAGTGCTGACCACATCGCCTGACCTGCACAAGCTGAGGCCATGGAAGTGCCAGAACGCCTGTGAGTCTCCAGCTTTGCAAAATTTGCATATACGGGCGTGTCTAGGCATGGTATAATTTTTGATAGATTCCTAAATGTGTTCTTCTATCTACATATAAGCAGACTCTGAAGAAGACTGAGGATCATGAGTTGTGCTAAAGGGAGTCATAACCTTCCTTAGTGAAACTTAAGAAGATACTCAAAGAATTCAGCTTCCAGGAATGGGCATTTTAATTGTTTCCCTCAGCTTGTTCTTAAAATCTGCACAGGGTTAAGAGGGGCTCAAATGCCTCTGTGCTATCACCATGCCCCAAGACACCAAACTTCTCATGAATGATCTTAGAAAGTTGCAGGAGCATCCCCTGATCAAGACAGCCATGTACAGGGCAGGGAGATGAACCACTCCAGAGATGGTTTCAGGGAACAGGGTCAGCTTTATTGCGCGTGAGCAACCACTTATGTAGTGGAAGCCTATTGGCTGTGATTGGTTAGCATATTACCTCGGATTGGATAGTGTGCCCTCAGACTACCAGGGCTGCTATGTGGAAGAGGAGCATTAAAGGAGATGGAGTGTAGACTCATCTGCAGGCCAGCCATCAACTACTCATGCTACTTCAGAATCCAGGGTTCTGACTTCAGGAGCATGGCATGCCACTCTTCTTAATTAGAAGGGCAGGATGCCAGGTAGGTTGGCCGCCAGGTCGTTCTTGTATGTTCTACTATAGAAAGTGAAGGCAGAAAAGGGAATAGAATTTCTTTCAAGCCCCTTCTATGACCCACAGGCTTACATCTCTAGGAGAGGTTCCTATGCCCACGCGACAGAGAGGGAAACTGTGGCAACCTGAATTCTTCCTCACACTTGAATTCTCATCTTTCTGCCTCCAGAGCAGTGGTTCTCAGCCTTCCTAAGACTTCAGTCCTTTAATACAGGCCCTCATGTTGTTCGACCCCAATAGGAGTCCTTACCCATAGGTTGAAAACTGCTGCATTAGAAAAAAAAAAAAAGAAAGAAAACTGCTGCGTTAGATCCATCAACTTTTTCTTAAACTATTACATTTTTAACATTATTACCTTTAACTGCACAGTAAATTAAAATTAGGAAAGCAGAAATCATCCTGTTATTTTCATAGCATATTTCTTTCCAGTGTATATACATATATGTGTGTGCACATATAAAATACACATATTTATAATTACAATGTTGTGATTGTTCCATACATAATTTTCTGTTCTTTTTCTCACTTAATATAGCATAGTTATATAACATTTATTCTAGACCTCTTTTAGTAATAGCAAAAATCTATCACTGTTTACTAATCTATTTAATTAGCTTTGCAAATCTAAGTTATTTCTAATGCTTGATGATTTTTAATAAGGGTTCCATGAAGCGTTTTCAGTGGGAAGTTCACAGAATTATTTTCTAGAGTCCTAAAGACAGACATACAGTTTAGAGTTGTTTTGTTGGATGTGCTTGAAGCATCTCCCAGGCAAGTTGCGTTTGTGTCTCCCCGCCCCCGCCCCAGTCACGGGAGTTAACTGGTACTGTCCATTGCCTGCATGTTTGTCAGTTTTGTAGACTAGCAACTTTCTAACTTGTAGTAGTTTGATTTTTTTTATATAAAAGTGCAATTTTGCTGGAGAAATCAGCACAGTGGGTATAAAGAAGGTTTGCCATGAAGCCAAGACCAAGGCATGACCTTGCCTCCAGTGCTCAGCAGGTATGTGGTCCTTCACAAGCCACAGAAGCTTTCCCAAGCCTATTTCTACAGCAGTGACCGAGGGCCCCGTATCACAGTGTTAGCTATGAAAGTCAGAGCTGCCAGGTGCAGAGCTAGGGTAAGGTCAGACATCACACTTCAGCCACAGACTCAGTCTCTCCATTTGAGTGCTGCCCCACCCAGCGTCCACTCTGGTTTGGATTCCTTTCTCAAATCCTTCTCCCCACCAGGCTGTAGTTTCCTTAGGTTGCATTGATCAATTTCTTATCTTAAATGTTGAAAAATACTGGCTCAGTAGGACACTTCTGTTGAATAAAACCACGCAGATGAGGGGTAAGATGCTGAACTCCCAGACAGCCGTCGGACAAGCCACTAGAGTGTAGAAAGTAATAGTACTCCAGGCCACTATTTTTTTTAATGTAAGGAAATTAAAAACTTGAGCTAGCCTAGCATTTAAACACAGGTTCTGGGGCCCTGAGTTAGCCACATGACAATCCTGTCTTCAAAGCATCCTGCTAGAAGAACTGATATTCTACCAGGAGCAGGCTCAGTAGGACACTCTGCTCATCTCTTGTGGTTTGACATGTGATTTATGTTCATATTTGCTAAGCACATTTAGTCATAATAGGGTTTTAAGTGGTGCCTGTGCACAGAGTGAGTGTCAATCCAGTTAATTACAAGATTATATTATGTACAAGATTATGCAAATACATATGGAGATCTGCAATATTATATAAAGGAATACATATGCATACATAAAGTATTAGGGATATTTATATAAGATTATTTTCATTTGGGGTATTACATATTTCTGATCATAAGATTGCATTAAAAGAATTATATTTTATGTTATATATATAATTGTGTGGTGATATCTGTGTGTTCCTACAGTATACATCCCTATGTAAATAGGGACAGTTAGTTGATGAATATAGTCATTTACATGTATATTGCACAGCCTATTCATACATGTGACTGCATGCATATTGTGACTCTTTGATTGCATTACAGGAGTGTACTTACAGAATTTTCTAAATTAAAAATGCATAAACATTTTTATTTTTAGAAGATGAATGCTCCAAAATTGCTAACTTTGGTGGCGATAAGTGACTCTTGGCACATTTGCTGGCAGGTGTTAGAATGCACATGCTCCTTTCATCTGCTCCTTCAAAGGAAAAAGGTTTTAACAGCACATGAAAAGGTAAATACTGCAGGGGAGAATCTTATGTAATTTAGGGGACATTTCAAGATCTGACACTGGGAAACATTTCCTTGTTATGTAATTTGGCTCCGAACTATGACACAAGCATGCTGTCCATAAGAACACTCAGATCTGCAGACTCTGGACGTGTGGAAATGCAGCTTTGGCAGTTCAAAGCTAAAGAGCTTTAGTGGGTTTTGAAACCCTCGGATTAAGTGAAAACACAGCAGCATGTGACTACGTTAAGAGCGGCGGTGGGAATGCACTGGCCAAATTCTCAAGAGTAAGCTTACTCTCTTGCCTGCTAATATTACAAAGAAGGAACCTGGTTCCATAAGCTGGCTCAAAAGTACACACACTACTTCCCTAAAGATCTGTCAGTCTCACGGGGTTGGAGAGCTGGCTCAAAAGTGTAAGTTGGCTACACCAGCCTGAAGAAACATGCTGGTTTCCATGTTCAAAGGGGCAAGTGTCATCATACATGCCGGAACCCCAGCATTAGCTCTCAGGGGCAGAAGGGTAGTTGGGACTTGCTGGCAACTATTCTAGGAAAAAACTGGGAACTTAGTGTTCAATTAGCAACCCCTTCTCAAGGGTGTAAAGTACAGAGCAGATAGCCCATACGTGTGTGCACATATATGTGAGTAACTGCATGCGTATGTGTACACACACCCATATCACACACCACACACACACACACACAAACACACACCACACACACACACCACACACACCACACACACCACACACACACACACACACACACACACACACCACACACACACACACAAACACACACCACACACACACACACACACACACACCTCTATGAAGTCTAATGAAGATCATCACAGTTTTGACCAGTGTCTTAGTTAGGGTTTTATTACTGTAAAGAGACACCATGACCACGGCAACTCTTATAAAGAAAACGTTTAATTGACTCACTTACAATTTAGAGGTTCAGTCCATTATCGTCATGGTGGAGAGTATGGTAGCATGCAGGCAGACATGGTACCAGCTACATCTTGATCAGAAGGTGACAAGAAGTTGACTGTGACACTGGGAGTAGCTTGAGTATAGGAGAACTCAATGCCCACCCCCACAGTGACACACTTCCTCCAAGAAGGCCACGCCTACTCCAACAAAGCCACACTTCCAAATAGTGCCACTCCCTATGAGTATACAGAGACCCATTACATTCAAACTACCACAACCAGCATTATAACAAAGTATCACACAAAACTGAAACCATTATCCTTGAATAGCATATCACAAAGATTAACCAGTTCTTTCAAAACTGATGCATGTTTTCAAAAACATTATTACTTTTAATGATCAATAATATTTAGTGAGGGTCCAAGGCATGCAGTTTAAAATCATTTTAATTATTTGTCTTAATTCATGTTTTTTCACCATTTAAAAGTTCTCAGTGTAGTTAATTTATAGAGATACACTTAGATATAAAACGATATACAATATACACACATTGCTAGTCAGGATGCAAATTGCACAGCCCACAAGGAAAGTTTAAATGAAGGACTCCACGATCCTGCAGCTCAGACGCTACATGTGGACAGGGAATGCTTGAGAGCAGTGACTTGGATAAATGTTTACATCACTGCTCCTAGTGGCCTCACTCAAAACAGCCAGGATGTAGAAAGAAACAAAATGTCCATTGACAAACAAATGTATGAGCCCATGTCCATCCATTTTTAAATGTTATGTATGTTTTATTTTATATAGTCTACATGACACTGTACATTATCTATGGGATGAAATACTTTTCAGGCTTTAAACATGAAATTTTTAGTGGTACACACCTTTAATCCCAACACCCAACATCCAGGAGGCACTTACAGGCACTCTGTGAGTTCCAGGCCACCTTGGATTATACAGTGAGACTTATCTTTTAAAAAAATCTGCATCATGAAGACATTATATTAAGAGAAATAAATAAAACACAAAATAAATTATGTTTCATAATTTCATTAACATTTAGTTCCTACAGTAGTCAAGTTCATAGAGAACAAGATACAGAATGGGAGTAACCAGCTGTAGCACGAATCTTAAAAGGTCTTATTAATAAAATCAAACCTGAGCCAGGTATTGGGGTGAAGGCTGAAAGATCAGAGAGAAAGAACAAGCCGCAGCCACCTTACCTTGCCAGTTCCTCAGCTGATCTCGTTTCCTCAAACTGAAAGCCTCTGGGTCCTTATCTGAATGGATCTCAGCTGAACTGCTGCTCAAAAGCCTAAAAGCTTAGCCAGGCCTAGTTCCTGGTCCTCACACCTTATATACCTTTCTGATATCACTTCCTGGGATTAAAAGCATGTGTCACCATGCCTGGATGTTTCCAGTGTGACATTGAACTCACAGAGATCCAGACAGATCTCTGCCTTCAGAATGTAAGGATTAAAGGTTTGTGTGCCACCATTTTCTGGCCTCTATATCTAGTGGCTGTTCTGTTCTCTGACCCCAGATAAGTTTATTAGGGTGCACAATATATTGGGGAACACAATATCACCACAACCAGCATGAGAAGTTAGTGTTTAAAAGGTACAAGGTCTCAGTTTGAGATAAAGAAATGTTGCGGAGAGGGATAGTAACGGTGTTTGTACCACATGAATGCATGTAATGATATTAATCTGTATAGTTACACTGGTTCAAATAAAAACTTTAATTTGTGTATAATTTACCACAAGAAAAAAGAAGTTTTGGGGAGGGCTGACTGTGAAAAAAACTAAATTATATGAACATGCAATCCTACCATGCACATATGTAATGATATGCATAGTATATGTATGTATAAAAACATATGTATACACACATGTATTATATTCTCAGCCTTCTATATTTTCAGGTTCCATCTCCACAGAGCCAACTACCTATGGGTAAAAACTATTTACTAAAAATGGTTACAACTCTCCTGAAAATATTCAGATTTTTTTCTGGTCATTATTCCCTAAATGAGACGTTATAACAACTATTTACACAGCATTATGACATGTTCGGTACTGAAAGTGATCTAGAGATGCTGTAAAGTACTCAGAGGACACGTTACAGGGAAAGAATTTTGCAAATATAAAGAATTATGCACAAATATGCTATCTGAGACAAGGGAATGGAATAAGGGAACATCTTGTTCCTGTTCTCCAGACCACAGCCCTGACTTACCACACTTGACAGTTATACAGTGGAAATACCTCCACCCTGGTCAGGTTCAGGCTCCTAGCAAAGATGTCACTGGATAATCATGCTATAGCATGAAGTGGATTTGAACTTATCACCAAGGGAAGTGGGAACAATCAAAATAAGTAAAAATGTAAAATAAAGGCCACTGGTCGACAATAGAATCCTACCATATGCCCTCACATCTTAACCCATGCTGCTTTGCCAATGAATAGAAGGATATGCAGATGTGGGATCAAAAGACTTAAGAGTGGCCTCCAAAGTCAATCCTTATGAATTTTAAGACCCCAAGTCAACCATTGTCCAGCCCTTGGTCTCAGTCTCCTCTGTAAAATGAACATTCACTAACCATCTATCCAGTTAGGGCTTCTATTGCTGTGATAAAACACTGTCATCAAAAGCAACTTGGGTAGCAGAGGGCTGATTTTGCCTTACAGCTTGTAGTCCATCATCCAGGAGAGTCGGGACAGGAACTGGAGGGAGGAGCTGATGCAGAGACCATGGAAGAGTGTTGCTTATTGGCTTGCTCCTCGTGGTTTACTCAGCCTACCTTCTTATAACAGCCAGGACCACACAGGGATGGCACCACCCACAGTGAGCTGGGACCTCCCACATCAGCCATTAACCAAGAAAATACACCACAGACTTGCCTACAGGACAACCTGATGGGGGCATTTTCTCAGTTGAGGTCCCCTCTTCCAAAATGACTCTAGCTGGTGTCAAGTTGACATAAAACTAGCCACACACAATCCCATGTAATTTCCAGGATCAGGCAGATCAAGTGCAATCAAATATACATTGAATAAGTGTGGTGGTTTTAATGCGAGATGTCCCCCAGAGTCTCCAACATTTGAATGCTTGGTCCCCAATAGGTTGTATTGTTTGGGGAAGTATAGATGGTGCAGGCTTGCTGAAGGAAGTTTGTCACTGGGAGAGGGTTTTGAGATTAAAAGTCCCCGCTTTCTTGTAGGTTGCTTTCTCTGTTTCATACTTGTGGTTCCAAATGTGAGAACTCAGCTTCCTGCTTCTGCCTCCTTGCTGTCCCTATCACTAGGGACTCTAACCCTCTGGAAACATAAGCCAAAATAAACTTCTTTTTCTACCAATAGCCTGGTCATCACATTTTATTACAGCCACAGAAAAGTGTTAGATACAAGAGGAAACTTCCCATATTGGTTCTATTCATCAGGGAAATGTTTCTCCAAATTGGACTTGATGGCACTGCTGGAAAGGAAAACATTCAGGAGCATGAACTCCAAACAGTTAGAACACAACAGTGAGCCACGCAGCACCGAATGCCACTCCCACTACCTCCTGCAGTCAGGGAGTCCAGCCCATTTTCTCTTCTTGATTTCTCTAATCACATGTGGTTCTATAATTAACTGCTTACTGCTTCTGAATAAAAGAACTATTTGATGAAGGCAAAGACTTAACAATATTCACACAAATATGTATGCTTCTCTGATACATGCTGTTCTTAAAACCAGCTGCTATTTTTGTATCCGTCCTATATACCAAACCCCTGCAGGAATATTCTAGAGTCACCCACTCAGTGTCTGTCGATTACCTTGTAGGATGTGTATTATTAATGACAGCGATTGCTTTCTGACCTCCTTGCCATGATCCATTTCCATCCATTAAGGAACTACATTATCCGCTTTAGCAAAACATGAATCATAAATGAAATATTGATTTTTTTAAATTCCAAACTGCTTTACATAAAAAAATCTCTACAAAAAGAAATATCTAAACTTCAAGAAGAATTCATGAAATGTCAGCGGTGCAATGAGCTTCCATGACTATGTGAATGGATCTCTGCTTAGTTCCCTTTTACAACAAACGTATTTTCAAGATCTTCGCATGACGTATTGTCTGAATCTATGAACACTTTGTTGAATGCATTTGAGAGAATTTATGTTTTATTAAAAATAAACACCTGTTTCCAAAACCAGGAGCCTCCTTTCTCAGCTTAGTAGGAAATTTAGACCTCGGTTTTGAGAGGAAACTGAAGACCTTCCACTAAGGGGGTGATTGTGGGCTAGTATTTCCAACAATGATGTAGCATCTTTCTATAGTATTGGGTCTTTCCAGAATGAGAGAAAGTTGATCACTCAGTGACAAGTGAGGCATTAGGTAATGAGAGAAGTATAAATGCATCTCTCTGCAAGGGGATTACATGAGTCGAGTGGTTCAGTCCATCACAATAGATGGCCACTGCTTTCAGACAAGAGTTCACCCTTGTGGTCTGGGAAGGATTGTGGTTCATGAAGGAAGGAGTTTGCTCCATCTTTATGAAAATAAAGTCCAGTACTGCGAAGCTGCATCTCTGAAATAGCATTAGAGTGAAAAGAGACTGATTGAAGGATGGAGTGCAGAGCTCTGGCCTTGTTCTGACCTCACTTTTCAAGCAGGGAGAGGTCAGTTGTCATAGATGTGAGACAAGATGTTCCCTCAAGGTGAGACGTTACACAGGCAAGCAAATTATACCCTCACGAGCATCTACAACCTGACACATGCAGAGGAAACACATTCCATACCACATGAGCTGATTTACATGATCAATAGGTGAATCCTGAGGATGGAAAACTCAGAAATATGAAATAAAATGAACATGCTGACCGGGGTCACAGTCGAAGAAGGAACCCCATGCTTTGTCCAGTCATTAACAGTTGTCTTCTCAAGCATTTTAATTCCTACATAAAAGGTAAATTTGATATGCAAACATTAGCCCAACATAGTCAGTATGCTGGGTGACTTGTGCAAGGCACACCACAGGAAAACTGGAGATTATATTTGCTAATTTTACGGTATCCTCTAGCTTAAAAATTCTGATCATTCTTATTTCTTGGTAGTCAGTTATATACCACGGAGAAATATCTCTGAGGCTAAATGACGAGGAGAATGACATCAAGATGACCATAAAAGACAGAGATCTGGAAAAGCTAAAGAGAAAGAGGGTGACAACCACAAAAGTACGGGAATGACAAGTAGAGGGAAGCGGGGAGAGGGTTCGGGCGACAGCTCAGCCAGTGAAGGGCTTGCCCCATGTAAGCACAAAACCCTAAGTTCAATTCCCAAGAACTCGTGGGAAAAAGCCAAACGCAGTGGTACATGCCTATAACCCCGGTGCTGGGGAAGTAGAAACAGACAGATGCCTGGAGCTGGCCAGCTAATCTAGCTGAAGAGGTGAGCTCCAGGCTCAGCGAGAGACCCTGCCTCAAAAACAAACAAACAAAGAAACAAACAAATAAGGTGGAGAGTGAGAGGCAGCAAAGATTGATTTCTGGCTTCCACATGTAGGCACACACACATGGGCACACACAAACACATGTGCACAAAAAGAGAGAAATGTGTGACAATACAACAACACTACACACCTACCAGAATGGCCAAAGTTCATAAAGCAGAAAACACCACGTGTTGGCCAAGGCATGGAGAACAAGAACCATCATTCATTCCCAGCAGGGATGCAAACTGGTAGATCTACTATGCAAGACAGCTTGGCAGCTTAGACAACTAAGCACACTCTGACTACACATTGTGGCAATTGAATATCTTGTTAGTTCCTGAAAGAGCTAAACATATTTACCACGCAGAACCTCCCCACCTGTGCTTATTCAAAACTCTACAAAATGTACGAGAGGGGCTCCCCCTGAGAAACTACTGGCAATTAGTGGTTGTTGGGAGACGAGGTGTCATTTTCTGCAGTGGGGTACCCATTGACTCGTCATCCATGCTCCAGTAAATAACCTTCTTCCAAATGATCACCAAAACTTAGAATCAAATGAAATGTCATTCTGTAGGCTATGTATCAACTGTGGCACATGCAAATAATCCAATACTGTTGAACACTAGAAAGAAATGAGCTACCAGACTATGAAAAGAAATGAAATAAATTCAAATGAGTATTACTCAGCAAAATAAGCCATTTGAAAGAACTCCGTACTGTGTGGTTTGAATTACATGACTATGTAGGACAGGCAAAACCATGGAGACAGTTAAAATATCAACAGTCACCAGAGGTTAAGTAGGGCCAATGGATGAATAGGGAAAGCATTAGGGCAGGTGAAATACACAGCAGCGGCGGATGTGTGTTATTTTACACTTGTACAAGCCCACAGAACACACATACCAAGAGAGGATCCCAGTGTAAGTTGTGGACTTTCTATGACAATGGTGTTGATGTACATTCACTAACTGAAGCACCACAGCAAAAGAACCTAAAACAGCAGCTTGAGAGAATGTGAGGACTGGGAGTACAGGGGAAGTCTCTACACCTATCTCTTAATTCTACTGAGAATCTCAAACTCCGGTAAGCATATAACACTCTTAAGAATAATGATGGAGACATATAAACTCTGCACATGGATTTGCCATTCAACGGGCAATCAAGTGAAGGACTCTGGGTGTGAGGAGCTATAGTCACACATAGTTCCAAATGAATACAGGTTACAGCTCCCTCTAGCACCTATTCCTCACCATGCCCACCTTACCCTGTCGTGCAGGCTGGTCCCTGGAGACCATGCCAGCAATCTTCTGACTTCCGACATCTAGTGGAATGAAAATAGTGAAAAACACCAGCAGGAGATCGGAGAAGTGCGAGTGTGTAAGCAAGCTGCTTGTTCCCCAGGCTCTTCTTTCAAATACAAACAAAGCCAGATAGGATTAAAGGTGGCAGAGACTGATTCATTCAGTTATTATTGCAACAGAGAGGAGAGTGCAGTATATACTGCATCTTGTCCAAAGAAAAATCTAGAATCTTCTGCAAGGCCAAGACATGCTGGGAGAACAGCATCAAAGGACCAAATGATGTTTAGGCCCATGTGACCAGCCCTCTGGCTTTGCTAACTGGTGCAGGTGTCAGTGTTAGACTTCTGACTTCCAAAGACTAAGAGATGAGGGCCTATCTTCTGATATTGAATTCTGGCATCCCTGAACATCCCTAGAGGAATATAATCTTCATCCCAGAGGCATGGCCTTGAGCTGAGGAAGTATGTTAAACAGAGATTATCTATCTGTCTGTTTATCTATCTATCCATCCATCATCTATCTATCTATCTATCTATCTATCTATCTATCTATCTATCTATCATCCATCTCTATCTATCTATCTACTTATCTATCTATCTATCTATCTATCTATCATCTGTCTATCCATATATCCATCCATCCATCTATGTATCTATGTATCTATCTATCTGACCGTCTGTCTGTCTGTGTCTGTCTATTTATCTATCTATCATCATCATTATCTATCCATCCACATGGCTTCCCCGTACTAGGGCCTCACTTCTGTTACAGCTATTCAGTGAATAGCTAGTACCTTTTACTCTCCATGTTCAGCTCCTGTTCTTTAAATCTTTCAGTGTATTCTGATTGGCTGTCACCGGCCAGGACCTGAATATTTTGATTGTAAATTTCTTTCCAGGACCAGAGAAGATATTTAGCTTGTCATGTAACAGGCAAGTAGAGCTAGATAATTCACATCAGGGACATTTCTCCATGGGTGATCCTCAGGAGCTGGTGAGTCAGCACCCCACTTCCCTTACCCTTGGGTGGGATCACACTTTCTACAGTTTTACAGTTTTCTTGCGTAGAAAACTCAGGTCATCTGCTGTCAGCAGTAAAGGCATGATTACTTTATTTGCCTGTGTTCCATGGGTTAGCAATTTTGGCTGAGCTTAGCAAGGCATTTCTTTTGGTTCCATCTGGGGTTAGTCATTTCGTTACAGTCAGTTGGAGGATCATGTGGCTGCAGGTTTCCATGGGTACCTCTAGCTAGAATGATTCATTTGTGTTCTACAAGGTCTCACTCTCGAAGAGGCTGGTATGTGATTCTTTGCACAATGCTCTCAGAGCACTTCCAAAGAGAAGGGGTTAAATAACAAGGTCTCTAGAGAGCTAGTCCCAGTACCACTGCCATCTTAGTTACTATTCTGCTGCTGTGAAGAGACACCATGACCAAGGTAACTTATAACAGAAAGCATTTAATTGGGGATTTGCTTACAGCTTCAAAGGGTTGGTCCATTTCCATCATGGTAGGGAGCATGGTAGCAGGCAGGCAGGAACAACCTGGAGCAGTAGCTAAGAACTTACATCTGATTCAAAAGCTGAGGCAGAGATGGCAAGATGGTCTGGTGTGGTCTTTTGAAACCCCAAAGATCACTCACAATGACATGCCTCCTCTAACAAGGTCATACATCCTAATCCTTCCTAAACCATCCATCAACTGGGACCCAAACATTCAAATGTATGAGCATATAAGGGGCCACTCTTACTCAAACCACCATAGCTGCCTATAGTTGTCTGAAGTTGGCATTTCCCTAATAGGTGAGGGTGTCTCACTATAATAAATATGAGCATTGTACAACATGTTTCTGATCATACCTTGGTTCTAATCACAGAAGAGGCTCATGCATCCCACACATGGCAGGTGACTTCCTTTGACCTTTAGAAGTAGGGCAGATTGTGTGTGCTTGCTTTGTAAAAGATGGCACAAAATATTTAAAACCCAGTACTTCTGTCTTCTCAACTTCTTGGGAACCTAGAAAAGTCAGTAGTTGGGCTGAAAGTTTTTAAGACGATGCTCTGCTTGCTGAAGTCTGGGTGAGTCAGGTGTAGCAGATACCACCCTCTCATGAGCGCCAGAGTATGTTTGAAAGTGAAGCAAAGCAATAATCAAACCCAGGTGCTCCCAGGAGCCTGTCCAGTTACCAGTGCTCAACCTAACAATTATACCCTTCAACATACAGTCACTTTATATAAGAAATTAGAACTGTCTGTGACACTTCTAGATGAAAATCCATCAAGATGAAATATCTTTTGATTTTATGAAGCTTTGGATTTACACCCCCAAGCCCCATGACTGTGAAATCAATTACATCCCACAAGTATCCCATTCCATCTGCAGCAGTCATTGAATGATGAATTGATGTTTATTTTCTGTATGATGGCAGTGATCACGAGCACTCTGTCCGTTCCCCATTCTTTCTCTGTCACCTTAAGCTTCTTGTGGCTTTTACACATCATTATGAACTTCTGTGGCACACTGTGTAACTTACTTCATTCATTAATCTAAGCAATAAAATAAAATATGTGTTACCAAATGTTGAAACAGGAGTCATATATTGAATCAAATATTTGTATCTGCTTTGACCAGCCTCCGCCCCCACTTTCCATCTTTCTCTGCAGAAGTAAACATGGCTTAGTCACCTGTTGCATACTGTCCCTGATCATATTCCATTTACATTTTCTGTGTGTGTTGAAATACATGTGTTTTGTTCTTGTTTTCATTCAAGGGGAATCATATTAAAGGTCTGTACACTTCCATTGCTTTCTACATTTCTACTGAACCCAAGATGTAGAAAAGCTGATGTTGTAGAACACACAGGGATGCAGTATTATGTTTCATGCCCATGAACGCATCCATCTTGTGATTGCGCCATTGTTTATCATCTCCCCACAGAGAGCTCTTCAAGTGTTGTCCAGATTTTCACCATACTTAACAGTGCTAAATTAATAATTTTGCATATACACTCTGTGCATAAGTTCAAATATTTCTTAGGATAGACTCTAACTGATAAAATTGTTTAATAGAATGGCACCGAGGCCAAACGCTCTCAAAAAGTCTATCAGAGCATCCTCTCACAACTTCTACAGTCTTTGGGTTGTATTAATTTTAAAATATGTAAATGGCACATCCAACAATCTTTTCATACCACAGCTTATCTTCACAGCATATCTTCACTTAAGGTGAAGGATGCAGATAGAGACATGCAGAACTAAGTGCCACTTGGACAGTGGAACCCAAGACACACGGCATCAGCTTCAGGACCAGGCAGTGGCATATGATAGGTTGAAGCTGAAAAATGGTGTGCCTGTTATACAGTAGTGAAGCATCTGGTCAAACTGTTTCCCTAGTAACCTGGAGAGCAGATGATGTAGCAAGTGAACCGATGGCTTTAGACAAAGATAATGAGAAGCAGGTGCTAATAGCAAATCTTAGTTGTTACTGGCTATGTCCAAGGCACCAGAATAAAGAAGTACACTCATAAAAGAGGTGCCAGCTTGCAGAAGTGAAAGGAACAGGAGTCTAGGAATTATAGGAGTATAAATTGAGAGGTACATCTGGTGTCCATCACTAATCTTTTGAATAACAAAAGGCTAATTAATATTAAGTGCTTTTCAGTATCAGTGAACATTCTTAGCACCCTTCCATGTGCTGTTGGAAAGACTCAACCTCATTCAGGCAGCATTGCTGTAAGAATGCTAAAACCACCAGACAAAACTTGATTGATGGGTATTCAACAAAACAGGTGACCTATACTCTGAAAAAAACTCAAAATCCTTGAAGACAAAGACACTAAAGAAATATGACAACTAAATGCAGTCTGTGATCCTTGGTTAGAATAATAAATGGTACTGTTGGAATAATTGAACAAATATGAATATAAATTATATAATACATCAGACTGTTATAGTTATGTTAAATTGTCTGAACTGGATTGTTTGACACGGTTATAGGAAAGTGCCTTCATTCCATGTGTAATGGCTAAGATTTAATATCACTGTAACTTACTCTTGAGTGGTTTAGCAATAATATCCACATGTTTGGATAGATATGTATGAAGCAAGTCAGAAAGAAGCAAATATATATGCATATATATATGTATATATATATACACATACATATGTATATATATAGAATATTAATGTGACAAAATATAAGAAATCAGTAAGAAGGCAAACAATGCAGAAGACTCATCATATAATTTTATCTATATTCAATCTTTTTTTCAAGAGGAAGAACTTCAAAGTTAGGCTTTGGAATAAAGCCATGATATTTTACACCTGATAACTTTGAGGTTAAAACCTATGAATAAGGTAATCCCTAGTGAATAAACCAGGTTGGCCATAAGGACTTACTGAGCTGAGGCTACGGACTTGGTTCTTCCAGAGAAGTCCATTGGGCTGCAGATATCCATGCCTCGGAAATAACTTGGGACATTGCTCTTTGCACATGGAGCCAACAACAAAGCAGACAGGTAAAATCCTGAAGTTTTTGTGAGTGACACAGTCCCTGGACCATCAGCTTTAACTAAAAGATTCTGACTAAACAAAACTGAGTTAACTCTTCCCTCACAGTCTATGAATAGGAGGCAGGCTTGAGAAAGATGCTTGGCTCCCAAGGGGGTCACATTCTTATGTGCTTGGTTGTCTGGTTATTTGGTTTTGTTTGTTTTTTCATTTTTTGTTTTGTTTTGATGAAATCTCTCTCTTCTAGTACAGGCTGCATTAAAACTATGACAATCTTCTCTCCTTAGCCTCCCACACGCTGAGATGATGAGCATGCATCATGAGGCCTAGTCAGGGTTCAAAGGAGGTGGAGAAGAATCATGGGACAGCAAGAACCTCCCAGAAGTCAGAGAAGAGGCTTTAGGGACAATGGTCCTAGAACCAAAGAAGAGATATTCTCCAACTCCGGAGAAGGGGGTTCTTTAGCTATCTGTGCAATGCTTTCAGATTTACTGTGGAAGATGGGTTGCTATGAGTCGAGCTCCTTCTGAGTGTAGATGTTTACAGTGTGCTTTGATTTCACAGAACTCTTCATGCCTAGGAAACCTGAGAGAGAAAAGAAGATACAGCAGTAGATCCAGAGCTCTGAGGCCCATGCAGAGGCTGTGTGAAGTCTGGCATAGTTTGTTCTGGAAGAGTGATGAGTGGGCTCCCTGTGAGTAAGAGGGTTGGACAGTAAGTTGGACTGCTTTGGGACTATCTGCAGAGCCTCTCTGTGGGAAAGCTGGACTTCACTGGACTTCCTCTGGCGAGTGAAATGTGGGCACAGGCAATATCTGCTGCTTTTCAATAGATTCTTTGCCCCCTTCATCCGCATTAGCAAGTATTGCCTCTTCTGTGGTACAGTGGCCCAGCAGAAGCTGTCTCCTCGGGCTCCTTTAGAGGAAGCGAAGGAACATGAGAGAGTCCCCCTCATCATCAAATCATAACGGATCTGCAATGTGAGAAAGAAATAGACTGAAGATCTTCAGACAGAAAGTTTTGAGGTCATTTAGCATTACAGAATGACTTAGGACCGTACTCAAGAATGGTAATGAAGAATTGTTGTCAAATTAGAAATCCTATATTGAGAAGAATTTTAGAATTCATTAATTATTCATAGTATAGTCCTAAGGATGGCTGTCTAAAATAGGTGTAAAATAAATAAAATCTAGCTCATTTGGGTTGAGAAAATGGAATCAGAAAATAAATGTTCACTTAAAAATAAAAGCAAATGGGGGAGGAATCATAAAAAGAATGAAAAATAGCAAAATAGAAGAAACAGTAGACATATCAACACAGAATAGTAATGATGAATGTAAATGGACTAAACTCATTTAAAAGGTGAAGACGGAGTGTAATAAATACAATAAAATTTGGCTATAAGATGTTTGCAAACAGTATACCCCAAAGAGAAAGATGTGAGCAATGAGGAAATAAATGGATAAAAAATGGCATGCTAGATCCTAATAAACCAAAAGACAGCAGAGATAACTACACAGACAAGCCAACATTAATCAGATAACATAGACTTTACACAGAAAGATTCCCTACCCAGTGATAAAAATTTTAACCCCCAGGAAGATTGTTCTTAATCCGGTTGTACCATTTAACATAGCTTCAGAAATGGAAAGCAAAGGCCTATAAAGCTGGGAGAACACGGCAGATTCTCCATCTTAATGGGGACTGAAGCACATCTTCCTCTCTTACTATCAGAACTGTAGAAATTTTGAAGATACAGGAGAAATAAAAATAGATTTGTTAATCAATGAAAACCTATATAAAAGTTGATCACATGTGGGGCAGAAAAGGATGTTTCGACAAAATACACACACCTCTTGCTGTCCACAGCCTGCCCAGCCCCCACCTGAATAATCAATGCATTTTAGAAGTCAGAGCACAGAAAGGAACAAAAGTCCACGACATTTGTGAAATTTAAAATATTCCTCCTAAGTACTCTTGGGTTAAAGAAGAGAAGGAAATGGAAAACAGAAAATTACGAGAATCGAATGCTAACTTTAAAAACTACGTCGCAAGAGAAGGAGGCACTCATAACTGCCGGGCCCTCTCTCTAGCATAAGAGACCATGGACTGTTAAGCTCTAAATGGGAGGTACATCTCACACAGCTGCCCCCAAGAATCAAGGATCTTCCCAGAAGATGGCAAAAGACTGCAAGATCCAGAGGTGGTGGGTACCTTCTGGGAAAAGGTGTTTTCTACACACAGCAGGGTGGTGCCCATCTGAGTCCACAGTGGCTGTGACAGCATACACAGACCTGTGCAAGCCTAAGTAAGACGCAACCCCAGCATGGAGTACGGGAAGGCGAGCGTGGAACCCCTCCCCGAGCTGGGAGCTGTTGGCATTGAGTAGCTGCTGGCAAAGAGAGAGCCAGTTCTCTTTAGTGATGAGATCCCCAGAGGGTGGGCCACACTACAGGGCAGGCTCCATTCCCAAGAGCCATTGGGAGAAGTTGGGGGAGGGGATAAATATGTTCAAAATACATCTCAAGGAATACATAAAAATATCATTAAAGTAGGAAAAATCTGCATAGCAACCATGAGGAGTAACACCTGCCCTTTGAGGCAAATTTATAAACCAAAATACTTTTTAAGAAGAAGAAAGGATTCTTTAGATTTCTAAATAATCTACTTTCAGCTTTGATGGTGATTTTTATTTATCTTACATTCTATTTATCCAACTGTTTTGCCTTTATGTGTCCTTAATTTTCATCCTTTCTTCTTCTTAAAAAGTATTTTGGTTTATAAATTTGCTGGCTGACCTAGCATATACTGACTGTGGAGGCTGACTCAGTGGCCCAGGCTCTGTCCTTGAGCTGCCATGGAAGCTGGCTGGCCTCACACGTTCACATTGACCCATGCACATAGCTCTAAGTTGGTGAGGGGTCCCAGACATTAAACAACTGGCTGAACCCTGAGCAGTCAGAGTATGTGCAGAAAGGGAGCTACTGCAAGGACTATGTCTTTTGTTCACGGCCCTCCCAGAAACTGCTTGTTCAAGTCTCAGGAAACTGAAACTGAAGACTGATCTCTGAGAGAAGACTGAACAGCCTGTTATGGCATCTGCTTGGTCCTCTCAAAATCTGTACAGACAAATGTAGCCTGAGTAGCACAACTGGAGGATTGCCAGTGTTCTACTGCCCAGGAAGTCCTGGGCCACAGCAATAACCTGAAACCCTGGCAAAGGCACCATAGGGAGATGGATGGTGGGGGACAAAAGGGAGGACAGGTTGCTGGAGATGTCTTTCTGTATGCTGTGAAGGTGTTGCTCTGATTGATTGATAAGTAAAACACTGATTGGCCAGTAGCCAGGCAGGAAGTATAGTGTAGGCAGGATGAGGAGAGAGGAGAATTCTGGGAAGTGGAAGGCTGAGTGAGGAGACGCTGCCAGCCACACCGCCAGGAGAAGTAAGATGTAAAGTACTGGTAAGCCACAAGCCATGTGGCAAGGTATAGATTTATAGAAATGGGTTAATTTAAGATAGAACTAGATAGCAAGAAGCCTGCCAAGTCCATACAGTTTATAAGTAATATAAGTCTCTGTGTGTTTACTTGGGTCTGAGTGGCTGGGGGCCCCGGCGGGACTGGAGAAATCTCCAGATACAACAGGTGACATCCTGTAACCAGGTCACCAGTCTACCTAACACACATGCCGAAGTAGGACAGTAGGCAGCAGCAAGAGATGCACAGCACCCTGGGAAGGCTTATTAGCAAAACCCCAATGAGATCCTTACCTCATCTCCTGTTGGTATAAACACAATGTGAGAAAGATCCAAAAGGCAACTGCCAAACCCCTGGCCCAGTGAAGCCAGTGACACAGGGAAGAGGAAAGAACATGTTTTAACAGGAAAAAAAAAAACACAAATAATAAAAAATGTCTTTCAGAAGCACTCTGAAGTGTGTGTAGGGGCAAGAGCATGGCATCCGTCTTCACAGACTTACAGGGTGGGTAGAAGCGAGGCTGAGAAAGGACCTTACACAAAAGCTTGGCATGTTACCAGTGTGGAAGTGGTAGTGGGTGTTCGAGGGTCATCTTACTGTCCACAGGAACATGGGATGCACCATGAACACAGATGAAACAGTTACAAAGTAAGATACAGCCGGGCGTTGGTGGCGCACGCCTTTAATCCCAGCACTCGGGAGGCAGAGCCAGGCGGATCTCTGTGAGTTCGAGGCCAGCCTGGGCTACCAAGTGAGCTCCAGGAAAGGCGCAAAGCTACACAGAGAAACCCTGTCTTGAAAAACCAAAACAAAACAAAACAAAACAAAACAAAATAGGATACATTATACAAGAGAAACGTGATCATCTTAACAAACACCAAAAATGTTTCCTAGGACTCATCTACCAAGAATTGTTGTCATCCTTGGCTTATTAGAAACAGAATGTTCTGGACTGTAGGGGGTAGAGGGTTTCTGTAAAACAAAATGTAAAACTATTTCTAAATAGCACATTTAATAAAAACTGTTGGTGTGCTCATCCAACATAAACAATGAAAAATATATTTAAGGTAAAGGAGGAATTTTAAAACATGCCTAATTTTATAGAAATCAACACTAAACACTTTTACATACTTATAGAAAGAGGTATAATATGATGTAAATAATAAAAAGAACAAGATAGCTAAAAGAATCCCATATAATTAAAGAACTTCTGGAGGTTTCACCATCCCTGATCTCAATAAAAACAGCTTGGTAGTGGCATAAAAACAGACACATTGATCAATGAAATTGAATCAAAGACCCAGACACAAACCCACAAACTTATGGAAACAGATGCAGAGATCCACAGCCAAGCACTGGGCTGAACTCAGGGAATCCTGCTGAAGAAAGGGAGGAAGGATTGTATGAGCCAGGGACATTAAGGTAACAAAGGCACCCAAAGAGACAGCTGACCTGTCCTCATAGGCGCTCACAGACAACAGCTGGAGAACCTGCAAGAGACCAACCTAGACCCTCTACATATGTGTGTCAGTGGGATCAGTCTGCCCCTAACACTTGGGCTGGCTTTTGAGAACCTACTCCTCATACTGGGTTGCCTCACCCAGCCTTAACACAAAGGAAGGAGCTTAGTCCTACCTCAACTTGATATGCCATGCATTGTTGACACCCATTGGAGGCCTGTTGCTTTCTGAACAGAAACAGAGGAGGAGTGGATGGGGGCGGTAGGGAGAGGGAACGGGAGGAGAGGCAGGAGGGGAAACTGCAATAGGGATATAAAATAAAGGAAAAATTTAATTAATAATAATAATAATAAAGAACACCAGTAGCACAGACACTAAGATAGACAATTAATAAATGGGACCTCGTGAAACTTAGAAGCTTCTGTAAAGCAAAGGACACGGTCAACAGGACACCACATCTGCCTGATCTCCAAAATATATAAAGTACTCAAGAAATTAGACATCAAAAAATCAAATAATCCAATTTAAAAATGGGGTACAGACCTAAGGAGAGAATTCTCAACAGAATAATCTCCAATGGACAAGACACACTTAAAGAAATCTTACACCTGTCAGAATGGCTAAGATTAAAAACACCGATGACAGCTTATGCTGGAGAAATGTGGAGCATGGGGAAAGTGCAGACGTGTACAGCCACTCTAGAAATCTTTATGGCAGATTTTCAGAAAATTGGGATACTTCAAGACACAGCTATACCACTTCTGGACATATATCCAAAGAATGCTCAATCATACCACAAGAACACTTGCTCAACTATGTTCAAAGCAGCTTTATTTAATAGCCAGAACCTGGAAACAACCTAGATGTCCCTCAACCAAGGAGTGGGTAAAGAAAATGTGGTACATTTACCCAATAGAATATTACTCAGCTGTTGAAAACAACGACATCAGGAAAGCTGAAGGCAAATGGGTAGTACTAGAAAAAAATCATCCTGAGTGAGGTAACTCAGATCCAGAAAGAAAAACATGGTATGTAGTCACTCATAAGTGGGGATTAGCTGTAAATTAAAGGATAACTATGTTACAATCCACAGACCCCAAGAGGCTAGGTAACAAGGAGGGCCCAAGAGGGGGACACATGGATTTCCCAGGGAAGGGGAAATGGAGATCTCCTGGTTGAACTGGGGGCAGGTGAGCATTGAAACTCAAGGGATAGGGTTGGGGAGTGGGTGGAGGGGGAGAGTGCTGAGAAAGAGGACTGGAATAGAGGGCTTTAGCAAGTTGGGTAGAAGCCTGATGCAAGGGAAACTTTCAGGAGTCTACAAGGATGGCTCCAGCTAAGACTCCAGGCGGCAGTGGATGTGCAGCCTGGACAAGGTTGTGATAGGACTGGTGGCTGACTACCCTGGTTGTCACAGTCGTCATTAAGGAGAGCCTTAATCCAGTGAATGATGCAGGCAGGTTCAGAGAGCCATGGTAAACACTGGCCCCAGTGCAGGAGTCCTGCTGAGGAGAGGGAGGGGGGATTGTAGGAGCCAAGGAGATCAGGGACATTAGAGGAAAATCCACAGAAATGGCTAGCTGGGCTCACAGGAACTCAGGGAGTCAGAATCAACAACGAGGGAGCCTGCATGGGACTGACCTAGGCCCTCTGCATGTGTGACAGTTGTGTAGCTTGGTCTATTTGTGGGACTCCTGACAATGGGAGCAGAGGCTGTCCCTGGTGCTTTGACTGGTTCTTGGGAACCTATTCCTCATGCTGGATTGCCTCCCCAGCCCGAACACAGGGAGAAGCACTTAGTCTTAAGGCCACTTTTATGCCATGCTTTGCTGATGCCCCTGAGAGGCCTCATGACATGAGCAAATCTGTGTGACACTACAGTGTAAAATGATGTAAATGGAGTTTCCATAGGCATCTGACATTATGTCTAAATACATGACACTATGCAGAGTTAGAACACAGGAGTCTAGACCTGAACTTACTTAGAATTATGCATCTATTTTAATATCTTATTTGAAATTATTGAATTGTGGTTTTATATCTAGTGGAGAATTAGGTAAATGTGGTTGTATACAAATAGGATCTTTTGTCTCCAAAATATAAGTATATGACATTTGTGAGCGAATATGGAGGAGGGGTGGATTGAGGGGGCAGAGCGGAGGTGGGGAGAGGGAGTGGGAGGAGAAGAGGGCAGAGAAGCTGCAGTCGGGATGTTTTATATATACATGCATTGTCATTGACTGTGGAGACCCATATCTCAGCCTCAACAACTTACAGGGAGGAGAATGACACATGATAATTGCATCCATGGTCAGAGGCACTCACATACTTACATTTTGGAGACAAAAGATCCTATTTGTATACAACCACATTTACCTAATTCTCCATTAGATATAAAACCACAATTCAATAATTTCAAATAAGATATTAAAATAGATGCATAATTCTAAGTAAGTTCAGGTCTAGACTCCTGTGTTCTAACTCTGCATAGTGTCATGTATTTAGACATAATGTCAGATGCATATGGAAATTTCATTTACATCATTTTACACTGTAGTGTCACACAGATTTGCTCATGTCATCATGAAGGAGCAGAAGCTAGTACTTTGTATGATACCATATGTGATGGGTAATTATGTAAGTTGTGAATGTTAACTGATATGCATACTCTTATCAATAAAGTATATATTTATATACAGCCTCTTATAATTACTGACATAGCAATGTTCTTCCAACACTAAACAGAAACTCATGCACTTATGGTGTACTATGCTGAGACTAGTCCCTCATTTGTGTTCTAAAAATCCAGATATATCTACATAACTTGGTGTAGATATAGAAATCCTTACATAATCTGGTGCAGACTCAGACAGGAAAGCTTTTGCATTAGTCTCTAAAGTCATGGACATATTTACATTCTCTTAACACAATGCAACCAACTTTGCATAATCTATTTTGCAACTGTACCATTTGTAGATATATTTAGATGATCCATCAGAAGGTTGTGAGTCAGATAGACAGATAGACAGTAGATAGATAGATAGATAGATAGATAGATAGATAGATAGATAGATAGACAGATAGACAGATAGATAGACAGATGACAAATGTGTTAACTACTTTTCTGTTGTTTTAATAAAACATCATGCCCAAAGCAACTTCTGATGGAGGAGATTTTTAGACTTATGGTTCCAGAGGAACATGAGTCCACCATGCTGGGGGAGCGTCGCGGCAAGGGCAGGAAGCTGAGAGGTCACATCTTATCTGCAAGCACAAAACAGAGGAACTGGAAGTAGAGCAAGGTTATATAACCCCGAAGCCTGACTGAGGGGATGTCCTTCCTCCAGCAAGGCTTGAACCTCCTCAAGCTCCCCAAACAGCACCTCAACAGGGACGCATACCTGTTCAAATGCCTGCGCCCACAGGGATATTTTTATTCTTATTCAAACCACCTCAAGAGATAGGTTGTTGCATTCTTACATGAATAGATTGGTTTATTCAGTCTCATATACTACATAATACACATATATTTATAAACTGTTAGTGAAAAATTGTCCTTCTAGCTTTATGTCAATTGGAAACAACCTGGAGTAATTTTGGAAGAGGAAACGTCAATTGAAAAAAAATTCCCTCACTAGATTGGCCATGGTGCAATTTCTTGATTGGTGATTGAGGTGGGAGGGCCAAGCTCACTATAGGCAGTGCCATTCCTGGGCTGGTTGGTGGTCCTGGGAGCTATAAAAAAGCAACCCGAGCAAGTCATGAGAAACAAGCCAGTAAGCAGCACTTCTCCATGGTGTCTGCATCAGCTCTTGCCTCCAGGTTCCTGTCTTGAGTTCTGACCCTTACTTCCTTCTACGATGGAATGTTATGTGGAATTGGAAGTGAAATAAATAAACCCTTGCCTCTCCAAATTGGTTTTGGTCACGGTGCTTTATCACAGCAATAGAAACTCTCTAAGACAAGTATAAAGACACATCTTACATAACTGCACGATGTAAAACACAGATACATCTAAACTCTTATATACAAAATTCATCTAGCAAAATTTCCTCAAGTATAATTTTAGATATGGAATCAAAACCCAATCAGGTACAGATCTTAAAAATCCAGTTAATAATCTTATACAGCCACAAAAATCTATGCTAAATAGACTTAAAATCTTTTATATAGTAGTGCAGAAAAATAGATCATAATCCAGATTTGGATTCAGGTTTATAAATTTAATCCTGTCAAAATCCAAGCCTATCCTTCTACAGACACGAATCTTTACCTTCACTGCCAACTACATCCATACAGGCAACCGTGGCCATTCCCTTCCCATGCCATCCCCACCGTTCATCTGGTCTCATCTATCTGTAGACCATCCACAAAAAATAATCACACCAATTATCTAATCACATAAGTCAATACCTTCCTATTCCAAACACATAGATACATAAATATCAAGTTCTCTATATATGCACATAGATTTATATCTAATCATAAGTACACACATGTCCTTAATTATACAAACACATGTGTGCATGCCCCTTTAGTCAGGATACAAACACAGACATATATATCTAGTACTATGCATACTTAATGACTGTAACTGTACTTCACTTTCATATTTGCTCAATTTCATACATAAACACAGTTTAATACATGAGCATAATTTTGTTCATATATACAAACATGAAAGTTTATCATGTGAAGCGAGGGCTTCTTTTCTTACAATAATTAAATTAATTTTATATGGCTTCCCCATTCTCTTCATATATAAAAATACCTTGTAGATGGCTTTTCAAGTCAACTGGAATCATCTAATTCAATCTCTGGATGGGCAGTACATTTCTTCCTCGGTCTTTTGTTTGTTTGTTTGTTTGTTTTGTGTGTGTGTGTGTGTGTGTGTGTGTGTGTGTGTGTGTGTGTGTGAGACTATTAACAGTGCAACCCTAAATCTCCCTGTGTGTCAAGTCCCATATACTGTGACTTTTGTTTCTAGAGAACATTTTCCCGGGAGTGAATTTTGGGATGAGAAGCCATTCATTATTTTAGTAGAGGTTGTCAGATTGCTTTCCCCGAAAGACAGAGTTTACCTTAACATCAGAAGTGAGTCCTTTTACCTCAGGCTTCGGTGGCACCACTTTCAGAGACTTTTCATACATCTTTGTTTAATTCTGAATATGTCACACATCATCAGCATGATCCTCATCAACATCACTGGCACTGGGGACTGAACTCAGAGTGTGTATTGAACACACATCCTATGAGTGAACTGTACTCCTAGCCGTATTTTATGATTCAACTTTAATTTCCCTGACTATTACTGACTTAAACGTAGCTAGCTTTTTTTTTAGTCATATGGAGTGGTTGCATCATAAGTTGGCCATGTTTATCTTTGCCTCAATTTTTCCATATAGTGGTGTTTATGTGTCTCACGCTTTCTACTTAAGATTATATTAGTATTAACAGTATTAAGAATTAACTTGAGAAGCATTAGGATAGCAAAGGAAACTATCAGCAGTGTGAAATGTCAGCCTACAAGATAAAAAGAAAAGCTTTTAGCAATATGCATCAAACAGGGCATTCATGCCCACGATATATAAAGAGCTGCAGAAATTAAACACCCAAAACAAAAAACAAAAACAAAAGATCCAACCAAGAAAGGGCCAATTAGCTGGATAGTTAGTTTTCAAAAGAAGAAACACAAATTTCTGAAATAGTGTTTAATATCTTTAGCCATCAGGGAAATGCAATAGCACTTCTAAGATTCTCACCCAGTGAGAATGGCCATCATCAGGAAAGCAGATGGCGTGTTATTTGAGGGAAAAGATCTTAAGGTGTTGGGGGAAGAGGGGGTGATGCAATGCACGTGATGAGAGGGCAGAGGAGACCAAAGACTATTGTGTGCGAGAGAGAGGGGGATATCAGTAAGAGGGGAAGAGAGATGGGACATAGGGAAGGGGTGAGTATGGACAAAATATGATGTACTGTGTGCATGAGAATCTGCAATGAAACCCATTACATGTATGCTAACTTAAAGGAAAAAGAAAGGTAACTTTATCACTTCTTTTCCAGTGTGAATTCTGTCTCCTTTTCTATGTTAGATCATTGGCTACAACATTTTATAATGTTAGAAAATAATGGTGACTAAGTGCCCTGCCTACATTTTTTTCTGATATGGGCAGTTGAACCCAGGACCTCACACATGCCAGACAAGCACTCTGTTATTGAGTAATAGCCTAAGCCTTTTTTTTGTTAATTCGGAGACCGGGTCTCCCTAATATGTTTGGGTGGTTAAGGACCTGCTGCTTTGATAGTACAGTCTCTCAGGAACAACTTTTTGAAAAGCAGGTCTCCTGGGAAGATGCTTTTAAAAAGCGGTGTCTTGAAACTGGAAGGGAAGATGGTAGAACAGAGCTGTGTGCAAGGCAGAGGATGGTGAAGCTAGAGCACGGCTGCGGAGGATGTGGGGGCAGTCTGGGAGTCCAGCTGCGGTGGACAAAGAGCAGAGCCTTCGGCCTGTGGGCCAGCCTACAGCATGGAGCCACCTCTGCTACAGCCTGCACTGAAGCCTGCTGGGAGGAGAGCATGGACCAAGGCGCTGTCTACAGGCTGCAAGCACAAGGGTCATAGCCGGTGAGCCTTGGACAGCCGGCACTGAGGGCAGGGAGGTGTGTGGTAGCCTGGAGCTCTCGGGGATTCTGCCCCCAGATGCTCTGCTCAGCCAAAAGATCTCCATGCATTTGGGGAACAACAGGTCATGAGAGGAGTCTCTGGGATGGCACAATATTTATGGTACCTCAGAAATCAGACACCTTGAACCAGACCAATGACTCCTTGCAATAACTATTTGCATGTAAAGCTACATGGGCAAAAAAATATATAGACTGTATGACACACTGCGCTTTGCAACAGCACTTCAATGATCCATGGTGAGGTGGGAAAGATGGCAGAACAGAGCTGTGCCTGTGCAGCAGGTGGAACTTGAGATGGGAGGTGGCGACAGGTGTGGGAGTGTGACTGGAGACCTGGGAGCATGTCATTGCCGGGTAGGGCTGGCAGGGTGGTGTGCAACAGCCTTGAGCCCATGCAGGCTCTGCCCCTGAATGTGCTGCCCAGCTTCCTGGTCTCCCTGGCTCTGAGCAACAACAGGATGTCTGAGCTGGAGAACAGTTCATTTTCTGGATTGGCCCTCCTCGAAAGACCTCCATTGTCTTTGCTGCCATATTGGTGTCTGTGGTCTGTGCTGCTGTCCCAGACCATGTTGATGCCCATTGTCCATGTGGATGTCTGTGGTCTGCTGCTTCTGGAGGTCGTGTTGGCTTTGAAGGTCTGTGCTGCCAATGGAGGGCATGTTGATGTCTGTGGTCCATGCTGCCACCAGAGGTTATGTTGATGTCTGTGGTCTGTACTGTCACCTGACTCCAAGATGATGCCTGTGATCCTGGGTGGAGAAAGATGATGTCTGTGGTCCATGTTGCCACCAGAGACCATGTTGATGTCCTTGGTCCATGTTACCAGGAAGGCCGTGTGGATGTCTGTAGTCTGTGCTACCTCTTGAAGTCATGTTGAGTCCTTGAGATATGGTGCCATCTAGGGCCATGTTGGTGTCCATTGTCCATGATGCAGTCAAGAGCCGTGTTGATGTCCGGGGTCTGTGCTGTAAGCTGAAACAATGTAGAAGTCCATGATCTGAGCTGCCACTGGCTGTTATGGACAAGGAAGCATATTTTGCAGTGGCATCAATGAAATGGCTGCAGATCACAGTTGAGAATGAGAGACATTGAAGGCTTCTGTGACAACCTCTTGTCCCCACCCCCAATAAAAGACAGTCTAGACAGGAATCAATTGAAGAGAGCCCTTAAACATTGTGATGGGGATGCTGACATGTTGCTCTTCACAATTGACAGCTTCTGGCAGGGGTGGAGGTCAGGAAAGACTCAGTGTTCTTTAAGAGACTGACCACTGGGAGTTTGACCATGCTCCAATGAGTATATGAATGACACAAACTGGACTTGGTGTATTTTTTTTTCTTTTCTTCTTTTTTGGAGAGGGTATAAGGGTGGTGGTGTGGACATGAGAAGACTAGGAAGCGAATGTGATCAGGGTGGATTGTGTGAAATTCTCAAATAATCAATAAAATATTATGTTTTGGGGGGAAGACTTTCTGCTTTAGCCTTCTGGGCAGGTAGGATTATAGGGATGACACCAACCATCTATATTTCTTTTATTTCTCTCTCTCTCTCTCTCTCTCTCTCTGTGTGTGTGTGTGTGTGTGTGTGCATGTGTGTGTGTGTCTGTGTGTGTGTGTGTGCATGTGCGTGTGTGTGTGTGTGTGTGTGTGTCTGTGTCTGTGTCTCTGTGTGTGTCTGTGTGTGATATTCATGAATGAATGCAGGTGAACATTCTCACTGCACACAAAGAAGCCAGAAGAGGACATCGCATGTTCTGCTTCTCTTATTCTCTTGATCCAGGCTCTTTCTCACAGCCAGCAAGTCCCAGCAACCTTCCCATCTCCACTCAAACTCAGATCCTTAAGTTTGCACAGAGAACACTCTTACCTGATGGAACATCTTCTCAGCTCCTGTATCTTAACTCCAACCAAAGTTACTTTTTAATGACTTACAAAACATTTGATGTTGGCTTAGGGTAGAATCATTACTTTAAAAATATACTATGGCTGTTCAACTTCAAATTTTATTGTTGGCAAATAAAAGTGCTTGCTATACAAGCCTGATAAGCCTAGTTCAGATCCCCAGAACCTACATAAAAGCCATATATTGTAGCACAAGACACTTCAATACCAGCATGCCCCTAGGAAAAGATGGGAGACAGAGATGGGAATCTCCAGAAGTTTGAGAGCCAGCTGGCCTGGCTTACACATTGGCAAAGAGACCTTATCTCTAATATGTAAAAAGCCAAGGATGAATAACTAGTGTCCTCTGATTTCCACAGATGCACTGCGGCATACTTTCCCACCCCACCCCTGAACAAGCATGTGCACTCACTTAACTCACAGGTATGTTACGTAGCAGTTTCTTCCAATATAAAACCTTCCATATTGGAGGGAAACTTGTTATAACTCAGGATGTTCTCTGCAGGGAAGCTTATTAAATTCAGGAAGCAAACAACTCAAAAGCTGTAGGAACTCGCTGAAACTGACCAGATACAATAGGTCTCTCCCTCCTTAGTGTAAGTAAGCAGTAAGGACTGCTAAAGAGCTACTCTTAGATGAGTCAAGCTGCCCAGAAGAAGCAGAGATGAGCTAAAATGCCCGAAGAGGCTCAGAGCAACTGAACTACCTGGAAGGAACCTGCTAAGCTGTCTTCAGATTATTCAGTGTAACCCAGGTTTCTGGCATTAATGAGCCATCACCTGTGCTGGGATGGGCTTTCGATAACACAGCTATTTCTGAGTAATTTATGCTTTATCTCTTTATCCATACTCCTGTAAATAACCCCACTAAACTCAAAAGTTTACCAAGTTGGACTTGGGTGGTTCCTGTACTTTTTTCTGTCATTGATTTTCTGTCTTGGAGTGAGTGGGTGGCTATTCCTGTCTCCACAGGAATAGTGTCACGCAACAAACCAAACACACACACATTTATTGGGGAGATTAAGAAGTCTAGTGAATTCTGTCCTATATCTTATCCTTCTGGTGTCAAATGTTTATCCCAAGGCTTGGCTTGTCACAGCTGTTCAAAACTACACAGATGTATTTCCTGTTCCAGAATCACCCTCACAGCCTACACCAAACTTTGCTCTGTTGTGTTGCATTGGCCTTTTGATAAACTACAAAACTCGATCTGAAAATACTTCATTGGAACTTATACAGCTGCGGCCATCAGTAAGCGGAGCCTAGAGTTCTCTCTCTTTCACATACTATGCTTAAAAGTCTTCACTTTGAACTGAAAGAATCCAGACTGGTTTAAATAAATGACTTTGGAGTTTCTCCACAGGAGCTTGCAGCCTTCATAGTTTAGAGTCAAAGTTAGCTTTGCAGGAAACCTTAAAAATATTCAAATGCTTGGACCACACTCTCTGTCCCTCTACCTGGACCTGTGAGGTGCACCAATAGTTGCACAGGTAGCTCCAATCTGCCATCAAGACCAGAAGTGCTGGACTGCAGTGTGATTTGTTCAAGTAAATGCAAGGTAAGAGCTGTGTACCTGAGGCTGTGTGGCCGTCTATAAGTGCTTAACTACTTGCCGATCTCTAACATGACACCAAGGTCACATGACATCAGGGTCTCATACTTCTCTCAGAAGCAAATTGTGTTGATCAATTTACTTTGCTGAGAACTGATGTTTGCTCTACATTTTTAACTTATTACTAAGCTGAATAAAGTGCTCTCTTAAAATTTTCCTGCTTCTGGGTTCTGATAACTTTTCAAATTTTCTTCAATTGTGACAAAATGTGGACCTTTTAAACCATGTTTAAATATATAGCTGGGTGCTGTTACATATGTGTACCTTGTTATGCAATCATCTTTATCCATCTTACAAACAGAAATGCCATAACTCATCCAACAAACATCCCATTCCTTCCCCTGTGGCCCTTGTCAACCACCATTCTATTGCCTGGTTCTATGAAGTTGAGAGCTCTATTTTAATGGAGTCACTTGGCAGTGGCTTGTTGGTGTGTGACTTATTTCACTCAGCACACTGTCCTCAAGGATCCCCCATATTGTAGCCTATAGCCTGTGTAGCAATCACGTTTAAAGCTGAGTACTGTTCTATTGAATTACTTGCATCTCAGTAGTCATCCATCAGTCAACTTTTGGACTGCTTCTGCATTTGGGGTATTGCAGATAAAGCTATGGAAACTCATCTCTTTTCTCATCTTTTAAAATTCTTCTTGATGTTTTATATTTTTCTGTCTTTCCCTCTTGATCCATATAGTTCTTAAAAATCTATTTGTTCTAGAATTCTGCCTTAAAAGAATTAGGTTCTGTCTTTACTGAGCCCACTTTTACTTCTTTTCACTTGATTAGTTCTCAATGATTGCATCTACTCTATTACTATTTTCTTCCTCACAAATCTTTTCAGTTTCATCCAGAGTTCTAAAGAGAGTTTCCTCCCCACCTGGAGTAGTTATGGCCCAAACCTTCACAGTATAACGATGGTTCGGATTCATAGTTTTCCTTTTAATTATGCTTTCGATTTGGGTATCACTTTAAAGTTTATTCTAATTACTATCTTGAGTAGTTCCAGTCAGCGAACGCATTTCCACTCATGCTTATTGGACAGAATTAGTCAGATTGAACTCACCACTCATAGTCTTGTCATGTGACAGGGTGCTGTCATGTGACAGATGTGACAGGGTATGCTAATGACTTAATGAATAGGATTCTACTTACAGTCACCAAATGCTTCCAAGCAGGGAAATGGTAAGATGGTGGATGGTCATCTTGTTTTAGCAGGGCTTTCTTTGCATTCGAAACAGTTCTTGCTTTATGCACTCACCTGCTATGAGGTTAGATCATTTACCTGCTTTGGGGGAGTGTTATGAGTACTAAATTTATAAATTGTGCCTCTTGTCATTATTTCATATCCCTATTATCAGGATTTTGTTGGTTTTGCCTCAAACACCAACTTACTTAATCAGGATTCTATTCTCTGTTTTTGTTTGTATTTATCCTGGTGTCTCTTCTGCCATTCTTTGGATTTCATGCTTTCTTCATAATTTTGTATTAAATTCATTTCTTCAAAACAATGTATAGGAGCATTCTTAAAATTACAACCAATGTTTACTTTTAATGAAGGAATTCAGTTGTTTATATTTAGTGCAAAATCTGAGCCATGAGTTTAATTCCTTCCATCTTTTTGTTTGTTACGCACCAAACATCAATGCATTCTATTTCCCCCTTTTGCTTATTCTGCTCATAGGTTTAATCAAACACTTGATTTCATTCTTCATGGCTTTTATGCACAGTATATTTTCCATTCCACCACTGATTAACACCACCACCACACCTCCTGCTTCCCTGATCATATGCAGATCTGTGAGAGTGACTGGGCCTTTCTCAGCCTAGATGTGCTTGACTCAAGAACTCAGGAGCTGGACACTCAACAGTCTCCGAAAGTCAGCCTGAGACAATGGCTCTCCAGCTAACCGGTTGTCTTACATCCATGATGATTAAAGACACCGTGCACACAGGACTGAGCAAAGAGGCAGCAGGCTTCATTGAGGAAACTAAAGGGAAAGTGAGAAAAACTCCCAAGGGTGGGAGGACCAGGAGACACCATGCACACTTTCATTGTAGGGGCTTTCTACTGAACTCATTATGGAAACTGGACCAAGATCAAGACAATTCTATTTAGATGGATTAACTCTCCGGGCACAGCATGGGTTGAGTCAATGAATAAGCAGACACGTGCCTGGCATGTCCTTCTGACCAAAGCAGGGAGAAGATCACACACTGTTCATGTTCTGCTCACCTGATTTAGGGTGGTGTCACATGTTGAAGCCCCGTTTTTCATCTTTGACTTCTCTTTGTTTGCTGTTGATCTTGGCTAGTCTTCCGGCCGCTAGCCATGGATGGCACTGCTAGTCGCTGGCCTTGCCAGTGTTGCTGGTCTCTGAACTTGCTTGGTGTCTTGTTGGCTGTTAATTAATCTATGCTGTCCTTGTTCTCATGTTTATGTGGCCAGCTTGCATTCTTACCATGGGCCTCTTCCCCTTTACTGGATATAGAGAGCCTATATATATAGAGAGAGCCTAGCCATAAAAAATGAACTCTTCAAAAATAATGGCATTATGCTCATGAATAACAGACAAAATGGTATTCATAGATTATTACAAGTTTGGTGCTTATTAAACATTGACTATGTACCACAGGGTACTGGGATTCTGCAGAAACACCAGTGTGCAGGGGCATTAAGTACATGGCACTGAATATTTGGAATGTTTAATGAACAGATTTAGCAGTTAACTAATTTACTTAAGATGGATAGTGGGTAGCATATCAAACTCCATCCCAAGCATTATTTTTAGGACTTTTATATCTACTGACTGAAATCACTGTCAAAGTAGTTCTTGAGGTGGATTCTACTCTTCAGAAAACCGAGCAACAAACAAGCGCATGCTATCCGTGCACACACCCACACAATATGCAGAATGTGATCGTGTTCAAGGGCCATTAGATCTGATCCATCATCCAGCACCATTATTCACTCAGAGTCCCTGGGTGAGGCTGCCAGGAAAGTTTGTGAAAATACAGGGAAGAAGTTTGCAGCTCGGAGCCCAGACCACAGTCAGGGAGAGGTGGAGACCAGCTGCAGAGGCTGGAGGAGAGACCTGGAAAGGGGTTAAACCTTAGAAGATGAAAGTGTAGAAGTCAGTGTTTTGGGAACCTTGAAGGTCAGTCATATGGATGCAGCCTAAACACATGTGGACCTGATTAATAACACCGAAAAGATTCAAATATGCAAATTCTGGTGTGATGCTTTAAAGGCAGAGAAAGCGTGGATATCTAAATTTAAAGAGTAAAGATGATTACATGGCTATGGACACAAAGGACATTTAAGTGCTGGGTGAAAATGCTGCTTTCAAATACATGGGGTACATTTGAAAACACAAGTTAAATGGAACCAGTCCCCAGGAACAGACAGTCATGAGCTCCACATGAGGAAGTGGAAAAGTTAGACCCAAAGGCACGGACAAAAGTAAAAGAGCTATCAGAGCAACTTGTTCTGGAAAGTTCCTGAAGAATGTACTCAGATTATTTCACAGAAGAGTTTTATCAAATCTTCAGCGGGGAGAAACTGGTCCAAAGCATAGAGAAACATGAAGAACATCCCAGTTCATTATATGACATCAGTATAAATATATATTAAAGTAGAAGAAGATAGGAGAGAGAATTAAAGAACAGAAAAAAAATCCTAAATCAGGCAGTGGTGGTGTACACCTTTAATCCCAGCACTTGGGATGCAGAGGCAGGTAGATCTCTGTGAGTTCGAGGCCAGCCTGATCTATAGAGCTGGTTCCAAGACAGCTAGGACTGCTACATAGACAAAACCTGCCTCGAAAAACAAAACAAAACAAAACAACAACGACAAAATCTTAATTATAGCTCACTTTTAAAACTAAATACAAATGTAACAATTAAAACATTATTTAGCATTTACTTCAGTCAAGAATTAGAGTAGATACTATTTAGCCACCAAGTTTGATTTATCTTAGGATAACAAAGGAATTTCAACAGTGGGAAACATACCGAAGGCATTTGTGACATGAACAGACTAAAGGAGGGAGAAACCGTGCCTAGAAGGAAAGTATTTGAACATGACTGTAATAGCAAAGGAACTATAAAAAAAAAAGGGGGGGGAGTCAGTGACCTGACAAGGAACACTGAATTTCTAAGTCGCTGGCCTCACTGTAAAGAAGTCTCAGCTGAGCTTAGCATAGTTAAGTCTCTCAGAAACCTGGAGGAGTCAGGGCAGGGCTCCCCCCTCCCACACTGTCTCCTTGCCAGCACAGGCTACCTGTGTTCACTCACTGACCTCCGGGTCACAGAGCTGCCTCACAGAAAGTGCCAGGTGCTCTGGTTCCTCCTGCTGCCTCCTTGTGAAACAGAAGACCCTTTCCAGAGACTTCTGTCTCATAAGCTAGAATTTCATTGCAAGCCCATTCTTAGACCAAATGTAGCTAATGGGAATGAGATCACATTTATTTACAGAGAGGAAATAGGGACAGGCCTGAGCTACCCTGATAAAAAGCCGAGTTTTAGGAGTAAGAAAAAAAAATCTATGAGCTAGAGGACCAGCTATCTATGGGAAAGCTCTTTATAAGTAATTTGAAATAAACAGTGCATTTAAAACATCAACTAGAAGGAGCAATGGGTAAAGCTTTTGCCACTAAGCCTGATGACCTGAGTTTGGATACCTGGGACCCACACAGCAGAGGGTGAGAACTATCTCTCCTGGGTTACCCTCTGACCTCTATGCATGCAAGCCATGGCATGTGCACATCCTTTTCCATGTAATAAATTACATAAGTACAGCGAAATAAAATAAAACCTCATTAAATGGTGGAAAGTACATGCCATCCCTCTTCAAGTCAGAAATGAGATGAGAGTACCCACAGTGCTGGTCCTTAGCACTACTCCTTGTCACTCAGTCCCTTTTGGGGTGTGGAGGACACTCTGGACACTGGATTGCATGCAAGAAGTACAGTCATAAGCAGCTCTCCAACTCTGCTCCAGCGGAAGACAACACCAGGCGAGAACAAAATAACTTCGGACTTCACAAGTTGATATTAAAACCACGGAAAAGCTGAGGCTCAGGGCAGGAGCTTTGTTCAGATGGAGAAACTAGAAAGTCTTGGAGAAATTTTAAAGCGGAGCACCAAGAATTAGGAGGAAGAGATAGACAGGCCAAGCAGAGGCTCTTCCTGGTAGAGCGACACTCACAAGGGAAAACTCAAATGTAAGAAACCCTTGTGATAATAGAGTTGAGAAGCTAATACCACAAGCATGGGAAGCCAAACTAGTTGCTACAGAAAGGTGCTGGGCCAAGTGGCTTTTGCGCTGGATAGGAGTTTGGATCCTGAGGGTATCACACAAGCTTCAAGTACAATAAGTAGCCTAGACTATACAGGAGATCAATGAGGACAGTCATTGCAAGCTTTGCTGTTTGGACTCTCTTTAACTACTTTATTTAATATTTTCTCTTTGCGATTAGTAGTCCAGCAACATATTGAAGCTGTCTTAAGAGACCCAAGCAATAAGAATCCCACTTGCTTCTGGAGGTTTCAAAATGCAGATGGTTGGACAGATGGCTCAGCAGGTATACAAGCCTGCAACCAAGTCTGATGACCTAAGTTCAATCCACAGGACCCATATGATAGAAGCAGAGAATAGACATCTGCAAGCTGTCCTCTGGCCTTCACACACACACACACACACACACACACACACACACACACACACACTCACACACAGCATCAGTACACACCCACACAGACACACTAAATACATGCATACGTACACACATAAAATACTTTAAATGCAAACAGAGGAGATGGTAAAATAACAAGAAGGCGGGAGGAGGAGAGAAAGGAGGAGGAGGAAGAGGAAGAGGAAGAAGAAGGAGGAGGAGGAGGAGGGACTCTGTAACAAGAGAACTCAACAACACAAAGACATTGATAGATGGTCTGCTGCCTCTGGAGGTACTTAGTGCTCAGAGAGGAGCATGCTGTCTTTGAAAAAGATGCACTTCCTCATCAGAAGGAGCCTGAGATGACCTCTTAGGTCCCATTGGTTCTTCTTCTGTGGTTCAAAACAATGCACTTGTTTGTTATTGTAATTTGATAGCTTATTTGATGCTGGGGTGTGTGTGTGTGTGTGTGTGTGTGTGTGTGTGTGTGTGTGTGTGTGTGTGTGT
>CABHPH010154265.1:65430-79359 GCA_902168325.1 Peromyscus nudipes
TGTGTGTGTGTGTGTGTGTGTGTGTGTGTGTGTGTGTGTGTGTGTGTTTGAAGTGGTCATACAGAAAACTTGTCTGAGGGTCAGCTCCATGTCAGTGAAGATGGTGTGATGGCAGCTTATGGAAGGCACTCTTGATCCGAATGTCTAAATGCAGTTTCATCCTGTAGTCATTACTTGTTCTTGGGTTTGAGCCAAGTCCACTATCTCCCCTCAATCTAAGGTGGCCACTAGAGAAGCTTCACATGCCTGGAATCCTTATTAACATTGATCCAATGTTCAGTTTCTTTCCAGAAACGTCTCATACATATGTTTCCATTTTCTATTCAGACTCAAATTACTCTATGGCTGTTTTGTTCCCAGGTCGCAGGGCAGAACAAAGGAGTCCCAGAGATCATGGGAAACTGCTCTACACCTAGCCTTCTTCAGAGATTTGGTCTGGGCTGTGGTTCACGAGCTAGTCAATGTGTGTAAAGCCTTCCAGATCTGTCTTGCAGTATTTCTTGCCAGGAAATTGTTTGATCACTAGGTACCTTATGTTTGTGATTTACAAGAATAAGCCTTCTTTGAGTGAGGGGTGTGTGTGTGTGTGTGTGTGTGTGTGTGTGTGTGTGTGTGATGCTTTCAGTTTGGGTTTTGTTTTTAGTTTCAATATATTTATAAGGCATTTTTTACATTCCTCCCAAACTTGCGAATTTAAAATAAATAAATTTCTGACTTTCTCTACAAACTGGTTAAAAAAAAAAAAAGCTTGCAGCCTCCTGCACAATCTACAACTCTATTTTGCAACAATGTTTTACAAGAACTCTGAGATTCATGGGCCAAGAAAGGATCAGGAGCTGCTCTTCAATGCTCCGACACTTCTGCACTGGAAAGTCACCCAAGTGCCAATGTACAAACTCCCAGCTCAGATCAAGCCAGACAGGAAGCACTTGGAAGGGAAAACAGATTTCAGTGACCATATGTATGATTATTATTCACCCGCAAGATGACTGAGTAAAGAGACATGTTGGCCTGTCTGATCCCCCATGTGCTGAACCTACGTAGGCTGAGCACACTGAACCCACACACAGATGCTTGTCCACCTGGCCCAGAATCTAGTCCAAAACAAGCCATGGAAGAGAGGCACCAGCAGAAGGCCCAGGGCCAGTACCACAAGGTAAACATGGTGCCATCTGAGCATGGGTCCCACATGGTGATTCAGGCCACTCGCTTCCCCGTTGGCTCTCTCACCTTAGTTCTTGGCTTTTATCTAACAGTTATCCTGTCTCTCTAACCTGGCATCCCTGTTCCTCTATGAGAAAAATTGCACACTGTCTTTGTCTCTTGTTTGTCTGTTAAGGCAGGAACCAGATGGAGGGGTCTCATTGGTCTCATAACAGGTGTTCATAATAACACTATAACCAATGAACCAAATTGAGAGTTACAGTTACTGACCCTCACCAAGTCCAGCTGGACATCAGGTCTTCCCTCCTTTGCTCTTTGTCTAAGCTCAGGGACTGAAAAATGATCAATGAAGCCTGGAGTTATAATGTGTCTACAATCTGAACACTTAGGAGGCAGAGGCAAAGAGGACTGCCATGAGATTAAGGCCAGAGTTACAGAGTTACAGGGTCTGGGCTCTAGAGTGAGACTGTCTCAGACAAGCAGGTGAAAAGAATAATACACTGTAATTTCTCACAACCTTACAACATCTCCAAATTGTCTCAGATCTCTATATGCTCCTTCATGAAGACAAGCATTCTGGTTCAATTTATCCACTTTTCAAAGGGGTCACTCAGAAACTTCCTTCCCGAAGAGATACAACTGTACATTCAAATGTGTGATGGTTGCATTTAACTGCCAAGTTGACACACTCTAAAATCATTTGGAAAGAGAATCTTAGTGAAGGATTGTTTAGGTATGTTGGCCTGTGAGCATGTCTTGGGGAGGATTATCCTGATTGTGCTGAGGTGGGAAGACAGGCCCACTGTAGGTGGCATCATTCCCTAGGCAGTAGATTCCCAACTGTGTAGGAGTGGAGAAAGCAGCTGAGTACAAACATGTAGACACTCATTCTTTCTTTACTCCCTGACTGGACCAGCTGCTTCAAGTTCCTGCAGCCTTGACTTCCCTCCAACGATGGACAGTAACCCAGAGTTGTGAACTAAAATACACTTTTCTCTCCTAAGTTGTTTTTGTCAGGGTATGATATCACAAAAACAAGAATTGAAATTAGGACAATATGGAAATGACACCTTCTTATATCTTTAAAACTCAAGAGTCCATGGTTTGAAGGAAACAGTCACTCTATAGCCAGAAAAATTTACAACTTCCCTATAATCACTTTTAATTCTATGAACAGAAATGTTTACAGCTCAAACATATCTATTTATTTCCCACTGATCTGACCTAACCATTCTTTTGTTCATTAAGTCAATCTACAAACACTGACTGAGCCTGTACTACGTGCCTAGCATTGTCCTAAGAAACCGAGAAGACATAATGGGACGAAGGATAAGTTCTCCCAGGACAGCACACAGTCTGGCTTCAGTGAAGCTCCTTAGGTAGTTCATCATACACAGGAGTCACTTTCAGTCACATTCAATTACCTCGGGGCCTCATCTGACTAAAACACACAAATTGCTGCAGAAGATGGCTCAAAGGGTGTTTCCTGAAGGGTGGCTCTGGCAGACTACTGATGAGAAGTCTACACCCTAACACACTCATCAGGCTTCCAAACCAAGTCCCTCCCCTTGTAGTTCTAATGTCACCAGGTGGCAAGCTGTCTTAGTCTGTTTTCTGTTGCTATAATTAACGAGTACAGAATGGGCAGTTTATAATGAAGAGATATTTATCTGAGTCATGGTTCTGAAGGCTGGAAGCCATGGAGCACGGTGCCAGCACTTCCCTGGCATTCAGTGAGAGCTTTGCTCTGTATTCTCATGTGGCAGGGGATGCACAGGATGCCCAACATTGTGATATGATGATGTCATCTGCAAGCCTGTAGGGCCTCCTTTGTAGCTCTCCACACAGGAAGTGCACAGGACCACGGGTTGGACTTACCTGGGAGGGAGACTGACTAAATGTGGTCATGTGTCTAATAGAGCCATCAAGTAAGTCACAAAGGCCTGCTCCCATGACTTCATCTAATCCCAGAAAGCCTCACCACCAAATATTATCAAGATACGAATTGGAAAACTAAGTTTCTATCCCATAAATTTTTGCAGAACATGTTCAAGCCAGAGCCTACCCTCAGCCATGGTAACTAAAGATGGCTCTGCCTCATGACTGCATCTCATCCCAGGTATCAACAAACTAAAGGATAAAGAACAATGGCCACAAAAAAACATGATTCTTTGAAAACAGAGATGAAATATTGACATTATATTCTATGCGTATGAAGTCAAAAGAGATTTCTGTTGAAAGACAAAAGGTAAGCAACAAGCTGGTTCAGCCAGTCAGTCACTTGCCTGGAAAACCTTGTGTCCTGTGTTTGATTCCCAGAGTCCACGTAAAGGTGAAGAGAGAGCACACTCTATATAGTTGTCCTCTGACTCGCACTCATAGAGAATGGCGTGCATATGCTCACACGCATCATATACACACAACGTTACCAAACTGTTTTATTTTTTTACAACCAGACCACGTGTTTGGAATTGTATTTGGAAAATCATGGTTACAGTAAATACAGGTCAATTGCTTTCCAAAGCTTTTTTCTTCCTTACAATTTTTTTCAGATTATAATTACAATATTTTTCACTTCCCTTCCTTCACTCCAAACTGTCCCATATACCTTTCTCTTCTCTCTTTCAAGTTTGTGGCATTTTTAAAATTAATTGTTATTGTGTGCATGTATGTATATAACATATATTCCTAAATACAACCTGCTCAGTCTGCATAATGTTACTCACATGTATGTTTTCAGGGCTGATCATTTGATATTGGATAACCAATTGGAGTCCTCTTCCCTGGGGAAGACTATTTCTCCCATTCTCAGGATTCCTTAGTTGCCTGTAGTTTTTTGTGTAGGGTTGAGACATGCTAAGCTTTTTCCTCTATATTTTGTTATGCCTATTGGTAGTTTTCTTATTCAGTTCATGTTTAGGTAGTCATGTTGGTGAGACTTATGGGTGTAGCTTCTGACATTATTAGAAGATACAATCTCACAGCAAACTCCCTGAACCTTTAACTTCTTCCTCAATATTCCTTAGGTGTAGGAATGTTTTGTAGATGTATCCACTGGGACTGGGCTCCACAACTCGGCATTTTGATTGGGTTGTGTTTTTTCTGTAGTGGTCTCCATTTATTGCAAAGTGAAATATTTTAGATGAAGTGTAAAGACTACATTTTATAAGGACAAATATTTAGATTGTTAAGGATTATGCTGGTTTAGTAAAGTAGTGGTTATAGGTTCTTCTCCAATGTTCATGACTCAGCTTCACTGGCCCCTAGGAGTAGCCTTAGGTTTTCAGGACCAGGCACGATTCCCTTCTTGTTAAGCAGGTCACAGGTTTTGTAGCTAGGCAGGACTATTGGTTCCTTCTTTTCTTTGGAAGTTTGGATGGTGAAATCTCATCTTCAGGGATGAGACTTTCAGGTCAGTTCCAGCTCTGGGACCTCTGGGCCTCCATCTGAAGAGCATGGTGTCTGCTCCAATGGAGACTTACCCTCTCCTTTGTGGACAACCAAGGACAAGTGCAGTAGCCTGTGTGTTTTGGGAGTCTCTTGTACAACCCTGATTAACAACTCAAAAAAAGGGCTCCTCATGTCTGGTATTGGGTTTTTGTTAGGTGGTCTTTGGCTCTTGAAGGGTGCATTGTCATTCCAGTTGAGAAAAGCTCATTAAAATTATGTATGTATATTTATACATTTATACACTGAATTACTTGTATTATAGACTTTTAGGTAAATAGTTAATAGTATGATTCCTTATGTTTTTTTCAGGCATCTTTGTTGCTCTTTTACCCTCCTCCCTCCTTCTTCTGTATTGACCTACACCCCACTCCCTAAAGAACTGTATTCAGGTTGCAGTCTCCCTTGGAGCTGTGGGTTCAAATCCCATTCCTGACAAATTATTATTTTTAAAAGGCAAAATTGCTATGACTATTCCAGTCACTGAAATTAACTGTTACCTAATTCTGATTTGCTGCACACAGCTACTTCTGTCTGGACTTGGAAAAATCCTGTTGGGAGTGGAATAGGGGATGTCCCTGAACTCTGTCTTTACAGCCTCTTCCCTCTCTGTGTCCCTCTCCCTCTCCACCCTACTCTTATTCCTTTAACTCAGGAATTGGCAAAGGGTGGCCCTGGCTCACTGCCTGGGTTTGTGCAGCCGATGGGCTAAGAATAGGTTTTACATTTTTAAATAGTTGAGAAAAGAGATTTATTTTGTGACATATGAAGATTATGTGACATTTAAATCTGTTCTCTAAATACGATTTTATTAGAACCCAGCCCTGCCAAGGCCTGTGGCTGTTTTTGCTCTAGAAAGATGAGGCCAAATAGTTGTGATAGAGACTTTATGACCCTCGATGCGAAACCATGTGATAGTCAACTCCTCACAGGAAAAGCTGATGACTCCAGGTTTAAGCTAATGTTTGTTTTCTTCTTCTGGGTTGCACATGTTGGCTCCGTTCCCAAGTCTCCAGGCAGGTCTGTTGCACTTATCTGGCCCCAGAGTGACTTCATTTTCCCCTTGTGCTGTCCCCCTGAGCACTGAATTTGCAACCTGATACTCTCTGCCCACAGGCTGAGCAGCCAGTAGGCTGGCCCTGTCCTCTTGCCCCTGCCCATCTGTCCCACCCTTGGGCTCTTCTTGTCTTGGTGATGCCCAGTCACTGCATCTCTGACACCTCTCTCCTCTCATCCTCCAGAATCCTCACCCACACAGAGACTTGTGCCTTTCCTTAAACCGTGTGACTAGCTCACTTCCTCAGTCTCGGCCTGAAATGCCGTGAATCTCAGACTGTTTCATGCCACTTCACTGAATGCCACACACTGGATAATTTATAAAGAACCATGGTTTATCTGGCTCACGGTTCTGAAGGTTTGAAAGTTTAAGATCCGTGGTGTAAAGTCTCCCTTGCTGATGGAGGATTCTGAAGAGTATCACCATTGCTTAGGACATGAGAAGTTGAGGCAGAACAAGAGAGTCGGGTCTCCTTCCTCTTCTTGTAAACCTGCAACCTTCACTGTTACAGCTCTACTTAACCTTGACCACAGAAGGTCCCACCTCCACCACAGCCGTTCCCACACTCTTACTACCTCACTGTTAGAATTGTGGGATTGAATTTCAACTTGAGTTTTGGTGAGGACATGCAAACCACAGCAGGCTCCAACATTTTTTTCCTTCTCTAAATATTTTAACACAATGAATCAAAACAAAACTGTTTTTAGTTGGCTCAGGGATTTTTTTCTATGATAAAGTATTTGGAGACTTTTGTCACAGTAGGTCTATTAAAGCCACATGGTTTAAACACACCCATGACTAATGTTGTCAACATTCTCCTGATCTTCAAATTTGTTTTTTGTAAACAATTTTTGATTCTCCATGGAAATGGAGGCGCAAAGGGATGCAGAAGACTATGAATCAGAGCTATTTACTAATAATGCTTCCTGTGAATCCTCACCCAACCCCTACACTCCGCAGCGGACTTGACTTGGCCAGTAGCTTCATTTTCTCTCTGTGTATGAATAGACACAACAGCCATCCAGGAGGGACTAATGGAGAATGAAGGAGGAGGAGACACCCCCCCCCAAAGCATCTAGGAAATGACTGAGTTGGCACTACTTGAGGGTTAGGGGAGGAGGTATGGTGTGCTCTCAGGCAGGTCTGCTGAATTGCAAGTCTTTCTGTTACTTCTGCAATTAGAAATGATAAACCTTTTAAAAGTTACAAATGCTAATTACCCTGATTTGATCATTACACAATGTATAAATGCATCAAGTTATCACATTTTGCCTCATAAATATGTACAATTATTGTGTCAATTTTTTTCAATCTAATGAAGAAATTATTTAAGAAGCAAGAAACAAATTAACCTACATGGAGATAAATGTGAACAGAAATATGGCTTTAAATTTCACATGCACATACATGTGCGTGCACACACAAACTATACAAAATTATCAACACCGCTTGGGTTGTGAATTCTAGTTTCAGTTACATCAGTAAGTAAGAGAATATGGAGATCTCCGCATTAGGAGTGATATTCCTTAGCATTGGCCATGTGCTCTGCCCAACGCCAGAAAACAAGCAGAAATTAAAACTTCAGCTATATCAAGGGCACAGTGCTGACAGGAGAGGACACTGGTCTCCTTTTCATTTGCCCAACATTGGCATCCCATTCTATGGGTTTACTGCTCTGAAAATCCAGTGGACTCCTGTGGCTTGAAGGGAAAGTGTCCCCCACAGGCTCACATGTTTGAACAACTGGTCCCCAGAAGATGGCACTGTTGGAAGCTTAAGAATTTGTAAAGCTCAAAAGAGGTCCTGGGACTGCCTGACTGGAGGGTAGCCAGGCCTGGCCTTTGGAGGTCTTCTTTCTCCTGTGAGGATGTCACCAGTCCCCTGACTTTCTAACACCTTCCCTGCCCTGCTGTCTTATACTGAAATCCCCTGAAACTGGGAGCCAGGAAAAAGGGAACCCCTTTTCCCTGAGGTGCTTCTGTCCGGTATTCTCGTCCTAGCCACAAAAAACTAACACACTCATCACTCCCACTCATGTGTGACCATCTTGACCTTGTGTGGGCTCCTTGTTCTGGGAGAGAAAACAGTTGAATCACAGAGCGATGCTCTGATGTCTCTGGCATCCCCCGCAGCCTTCATCCCCTGGACTGGATCCCACTATTCCACTAAGTATAAAGACTTCACTGTGCTCTTTTCTCCAATGGCCCTGCACATGCAGGTAACAGTTTTCAGCTCTGAAAGAACCTACTTTGTCCCCAGAGGAGGAGAAAGGGCGAGATCCTCTTGAAAAATTAATAAAGAAACGAAACGGTCTACGTAATGTCAGTCTGGATTCTGTAATCAACTAAGCTGGCATAACTAGTCTGACATAAGCAGTCAGCACCCCAAAGGCATCATCTCTTCACAATCCACCAGCTTTAACACGGGACTTTAAAATGTTCTACTTGTTACTTCACAGTACAAAGAGAGATGCTTCAATTCCGGCCTCAATAACTGTGTTTTCCAGGCAGGAAAATAAAATGGAATGGAATGCAAGATGCAAAGCACAAATAAAATAAAAGGGAAGGAAGAAAACTAAAACCTTTTGTGTATGTGTCATCTAAAATGTTATCCTGTCCCCATTCCTAGCTTCCATGTCTGTTATCCACGCTATAGCAGACATTAGACCTGTGGTTTCCAGTAGGAGTCCACAGGCTGCAGGCTCATCTGTATCTTTAATGTATGGAGCCCAATCACAGGCCCTCTGTTTCCACACGATATCAAACACCTAACGCTATGAAATCCATCTGAAACACACATTCAACAGCTGTTTGGCATCACGGAACCCTAGTCTGCTTGTGTTGATTTTAATCCAACCGTCTTCAAAGCAAGGGTTCTCCAAGTTATTGGATTAAAGTGAAATATAAGCCTGACTGTGCACAAGAACCAGTGATTATGCCCAAACACGGAAAAATGTGTGGAATGATCTGTGAAAGTCAATTAAATAAGTTTGCGTTTTATGTCTGACGTAATGGGAACTGCTCTGAACCTGACGTGGCAGTTGCTTCCTTCATGCTCTGTTTCTGTAGCTCCTGAGTCAGACATACTTACCCACCTCTCCACACGGAGAGTCCAGGTTGCCAAATGTGGAAGAAAGAGCTCCAGGCCCATATGGAAGCTGACAGGAAACCTCAGCCTTCTCAAAGGATGAGGTTTGGCAAACTGACTTCGCTATGCCTTTACAACGTTATTTTATTTTACATCCAGCCTCGCTTGAGACCATGGAATTCTGATTGCAGTTGAAGTTCACGCAGCTGGCACTCATTTCCAGCCACTAAGTTAAATCCAGGCACTATCTACCAGCTCTCCTTCTACCAAGAAGTAAATCCATTTAGATGAAATGGAAAAAATGTGATAGGTCTGGGAAAAGAAATTCGACTTCTATTGAACCAGATCTCTTGTTAAACCCTTTGCATATTTGCAAAGTAAACTGATACCTCAGCTTGCTAATCCCCTGGAAAGATGACTTTTGTGTGACAAGGGCAGGCTGCTGTGCCTTGAAACCCTACATCAAGCTAAGCTGTCCGACCCAGTTGAACAGAACTTCTTTGACATCTTTGCAGCTTAAAAAAATTCGTATCACCAGGCTCTGTGCTCGGTCCAGTTCAGATTCTTCACTCTGAGTCTTTGAACTCTCACTCTCAAGAAGAATTTTAGGAAGTTTCCTCTCCAATTCCTCATACTGACTTAAACCAGAAGGATAGTCTATGTCACCTGTTGATGGATTGTAGTCCCATGAATGGAACATGTGTGAAGATGTCTGGAGGGTGTCAATGTGTCAATTTAATTGTGTAGTTCTTACTCCCTTTATCCATAATGGGTGGATAAAGAGTCTGTCCTATTTTGGATGCTTAGCCCTAAAGGCATGTAGGTCAGAAAATTTAATCAGGAAGTTCTACAAAATTGTCCTAAGGACAGAAATTTTTCATGTTGTATAATGTTTCAGAGAATAGAAAAAGAAAAAAAAACCTCTTTGGCCTCACAAAAGCAATATAACAAAACCAGACAAAGCAGCTTTCAGAGATTATAAAGCACTTCTCTTATTTTTAAATATTCTAAATAAAAGGTGTCTAATACAACTCATCAGCAAATTTTTAAAAAAAAAACTATTGCAACCAAATTTCATCTTTCAGAATTTAAGAATGACTCAGAATTAGGAACTCTGGTAAAATAATTTAAATGTAAATTTCCACACAAGAATGACAGAAGCCGTTTTTCAGTTGGAGCAGAAGAAAGGAGGAGCGGAGTTCATTACCTGGTTGAAAAGTGTGAGAAAGGGAGGCTGGAGATGAAGAAGCCAGCTTGCCGATGTCATCTCTCACTCACGCTGACATGAGAGAAAACGATTGAGAAAGACCAGGATAACTATGCATGTGGGAAAACAGGCTTTCAGAGGATCAAGGCGCAAATGTATATAGATGACATCTTTATCAAGGAAGAGTTGGCAGTTTGGGGGCAATATTTGAAATGTGTGTGCCCTATTTGCCCTGCAACTCCACAGGGAACCCTATCCTAAAGAAATATTTGAATATGTACATTAAACTATATAAAGGTTCTCTATTACTGTATTAAGGAAAATTTGAGATAAAGAATTGTATGTCTATAAAATAGTGCTGAGTAAATATTTATATGTTCTTAAGGCGTGTGTATCAGTTATTTTTCCAGTTGCTGTAACAAAATACCTGACAAACCAACTTAGGAAAGTTTATTCTTGCATCATATTTAAGGAGATGCAGTCCATCATGGTGGGGAAGCCATGGGGATAAGAGGCTTGAGGTATCTGGCACCTTATCAGCACAGATAGTCAGAAAGCAGAAAGACACAAACAGCGGTGTCCAGTTGGATGTTTCTCCCCTTTTTACTCAATTTGGGACTCAGGCTATAGCACAGTGCCACCCGCATTCAGAATGACTCTTCCTCCCCAGCTAAACCATGTAAGCAGACACGTCAGAGTTGTGTCTCTTTGTCATTCCAAATTCAGTCAAATTGACATTGGAAATCAATCATTACCGTAGACTAGTAAGTAGAGAGAGGCAGATTTAATCTGAATTGGTGACAGTAATGAGACACTTTGTGTAGTAGTTAAGAAGTTAGGAACTGTTAAAATCTAAGCCTATAAGCAAAATGTCTCCTTGAATATATGCTAAGTTAAATAGCACTATGTATGTGTGCATGCCTCCTCACACCACACTTAGACCTTGGGTAGCTCTGGATATGGCAGTGGGACTCCTGGTGAGCACATGTTTTTATAAGTGAGAACTTTCACTTCCTGCACTGCAGTGGGAGTCTCAGGAGCTGTATGTATGAAATGTTCCATTAGTCTATCTCACCCTTGACCATGCTGTCAATCAGCCCCAGAGTACTGCAGTAGAAATACCTGAAAATACTAACTCACCATTTTTGTGATAATGAGGATGGAGCCCAAGGCCTTGCACAGGATAGGCAGACACCATGCTGTGGGGCCCACACCCTTAGCTCTTTTTCTTTCATTCCAAGACAGCACCTCACTGTTGCCCAGTCAGACCACAAACTTGTGACACTCCTGTTGCCTCCCAAATGCTGGTACTACAAAAGGGCACCTCCACACTCGAACAGGCAATTACATTATGAAAAGTAAAGGTGTGTTGAGTTCACAGCTTTGAAGGTTCTAAAACATGGTACCTGCATCAGTTCAGTTGTGGTGAGGGGACCAGGTGGTGATGGTGGGAGCTGTCCCAGCAAGATATACATCTTCGAATGGAGCAGAGAGGAGAGGGATGCTTTGCAATAGTCCTTTTATATACTGTGACTATGTATTACTCTCATTGGTTTAATAAAGAGCCAACTTGCCAATAGTTAAGCAGAAAGAAGGTAGGCGGGAGAGCCAAACTGGGAAAACACTGGGAAGAAGGACGGCCGGCGGAGTTGCCAGCCAGATGCAGAGGAAGCAGGAGACAAACGTGCTGGGCTGAAAAAAGATTCTACCATGAGGTAGATAAGAAATACGGGTTTATTTAAGTTGTAATAGCTAGTTAGTAACAAGACTAAGCTATCGGCTGAGCATTTATAATTAATAATAAGTCTCTGTGTGGTTGTTTGGGAATCTGGAAGTCCCAATGAAAAATTCTACCTACAAAGTGGGTCTCAAAATCATATTCAAAGGCATAGCTACCAATGCCTTAAAGATCTCTCACTAGGCTCCACTCTTGAAGGCCTGTAGCACTCCCTGATATTGCCACCCTGGGGACTAAACCTTGGCATATGGAACTTCAGGGGCCACTCATCCAGATTGCCATCCAGACTGCAGCAGACTAAGAAAAAGTGATTGCTCAATATATGTATAATGTTGTTACCTCCATCTCAGGAAAACCAACAATCCCAAATACCTTGTTGCTAAGCCCTTTCCAGTTTGTACTTAGGCATTAAAAGTTGCTTGGCACTTTTTCAAAATGGTAATAGAAAAAGACACTGCCTGAGTACTGCCAGGCAAGGCCCCCTGTTGGAGAAACATCTGTCATAACATTTCCAGAGGTCTAATCTGGAATGGACTAGATGTTTGCATGCATTCTGTGGCTGTGATAAAACATTAACCAAAAACAAGGTAGGGGAGGAAAGGGTTTGCCTGGGGCAGTGGTCCTCAACCTTCCTAGTGCTGTGACTCTTTAATACAGTCCCTCATGTTGTGGTGACCCCCAACCATAAAATTATTTTGTTGCTACTTCATAACTGTGATTTTGCTAGTGTTATACAGGATATCTGATATTCGACCCCTGTGAAAGGGTCACTTGACCTCCAAAGGTGTCACAACCCATAGGTTACAAGCTTATAAGTTTCAGTCCAACATCAAAAAAAGCCAGGGCAGAAGCTCAAGGCAGAGACCACATAGGAATATAGGAACGCTACATCTTGGCTTGCTTCCAGGCTCACATTCAGTTATCTATCCTTCTTAAACAGCCCAGGCTCACCCCCCTAGGGATGGCACTGTGCACAATGTGCTGGGTCCTTCTACATCAATTTTCAATGAAAAGTAAAAATAGAGTCCACAGACATGACTATAGGCCAATCTGAGGGATCTGAGGGAGTCAATTTCTCACCTGAGGTTCCCTCTTCCCAGGTGTGTCCACTTGACAACCAAGATTAGCCAGCACACTAGAAGTCTTCCTTTGGAGTCCTGGCTGCCCCAACCCACCTGTGAGTAGAATCCCATCTTGAGCTTCTGAGTTTCTCCTGGTTAACTTCAGGGGTCCTTAAATGTATGACATGGTTTCAGTGGTAGATAGAGAACCAGACCAACACATGCAGAGATGTTCTGGGGACACTAATAATCTGTCCCCCTCCAGAAATAATTCTATAATATTCTTTTTTTAAATGTGTATTCTTATGCCTTTTCTGTTTGTTTTTCTTTTTTTAAGATTTATTTATTTATTATGTATACAGTATTCAGTTTGCGTGTATCCCTGCAGGCCAGAAGAGGGAGCCAGATCTCATTACAGATGGTTGTGAGCCACCATGTGGGTGCTGGGAATTGAACTCAGGACCTTTGGAAGAGCAGTCAGTGCTCTTAACCTCTGAGCCATCTTTCCAGCCCTCTATAATATTCTTGATGAATTAACTTGGCATGAATCTGAGGGATGTGCAAAGGAGGTGGAGGATTCTGGGAAGAGTTGGCACCATGCTAGGTCATCTCTACTGTTCTGAGTAGCTCAGCAATGACTTCAAGATTACTCACATCACTCAGCAAAACCCAAGTTCTCCAGTCACTGAGGCCACTCTCCAGTCAGACCATAAATGAACTTGCTTCTGAAGGGTCAGCCCCCAAATCTAAGTAACTCATGACAGTGTTTATTCCAACCACACTTGTGACTCTCCTGGAATGAACTCTAGCAAACATAATTTTCTCTGTCTGTCACATATACCACAGTTACATTCATTTCCTATTGCAACATAACCACAGACTTAGAGGCTTAGAGGGGTGTAGTTATTATCTCTGAAAGTTGGAGACTTGGACACAGCCTTGTTGGATTCTGAAGTTCAGGATGTCTGCAGGTGGCAAGCCAGAGATCATCAGCCTAAGGCAGCTTCTCAGAGGAGGCTCGACTGGAAAGGCAGGAAGCTGAGTACCAGCATCCCTTCCCTACTCCCTGGTTGGTGCCACAGACCAAGCCACTCCTGCCATCGTGTCTTCTCTGCCATGACAGACTGTATTCCCTCAACTGTGAGCCCAAATAAGCTCCTCCCGCCCC
>CABHPH010154266.1:0-35036 GCA_902168325.1 Peromyscus nudipes
TTTGGAGTGAGCCAACCAAGTAAAGGGGAGTGTTTGTCACTTGCCCAGACATTTTTTAGATGCCTTTTGTGATTGGATAACTCAAATCTAGCTTTGTTTTAAGCCTTCAAGCATGCTGTGATATTGATGGGAAAAGGAAGTTGACAGGAAAGGGAGACCCACCCCACTCCCAACTTTAGCTCTGTGTGAACGGGTGCAAGACATTTTATTTTACCAACCTAGCATGTCCTTCCTAACAAAGAGGGATGCTTAGAGCACTAAGAAAGAGAGAATATCATAAGGGACATAAGGAGGAAGGGACCAAAAATTAAAATTCTAACTGACAATCCAGTTTCCAACATAAGTGCAATTTTAGGTTATGCAAAATTTTTCTTTGCAGTGAAATCAAGAGCTGGCTGTAATTTCTGACACCATATTGCAATGCTGCTGCTTAAAAAGCTAAGCATATGTATGTGTGGTTTATCAAACAAAGATGTTGTTGTTTAACATGCAAAGCCACAGCAGTTACATTTGTTACGAACGCTGGGTTTCATCCAGCAGGATTGAACTACTTTTCCTGCCTTAGGAAGTCTTACTTCCATTAGCTCTGAATATGGCTTTTCAAGATTACAGTTTCCTTCCCTTTGGACCTCAAGAAAATATGAGGATAGAGAATTGGCTTTGGGTCTTTGCTCATTTAAGTTACATTTTAAAACACATGGAAGCATTCTGAAATAATCCTTGGGACCACTAACTTTTCCTGTCTGTGTATTATTATACATCAGAAAAGGAGAGCTAGTTGAGTAAAATGAGATGGATGGAAGAAGGGCTGGGAGATGACTCGATGGGTAAAGTGCCTGCTGCAGAAACCTGAGACCCTGAGTTCAATCCCAAGCACCCACGAAGGAAACCAGGTGTAGTAGCCTTCACCTATAATGCCAGCACTGAGAAAACAAAGATTCCAGAGGCTGGGTAGTCAGACTAGCCAATCAGAGAGTTCTGTGTTCAGTGATAGACCAAGGTGGACAACATAAAGAAAGGCACATAACACTAACCTCTGACCTTCACATGAGAGAGAGAGAGAGAGAGAGAGAGAGAGAGAGAGAGAGAGAGAGAGCAGAGTTATGGGGAAGAGTATAAAGTGAGATAATTTACTGCTGCGTATAAACAACATTCCATCCAGACTAATTCTCAATCTGGGCACATTTAAACATAGTAACTCAATCCATTCAAGAAAATTCTGAGCTCCTTTCCCATCCATAATGGAGTTTTGACTGGCTTTATCTCATGCAGGTGTTGTTCAGGTAACCACAGCTGCCATGAGCGATGGCCATGTCCCACTACGTTTTCTAGTTGTGTGCCTACTATGGTCAATAATAAGATTTTGTTATATGATTTAAGTGTATTGTCCTGTTTAGTTCTCACAGCACTGTAGATTTCTGTAGCTCAATTTATAAATGAGCCAAAGATGAATCAAACATAACTAGACAAAGGGCATGCAAAAAGCCAAAAAGAATTAGGATTTAAAGCCAGATTCCAAAGAGTGTAAGAAGTTGTGTATCAGGCACTTTGTGCTAGAAGCAATGAATTCCCAGAAGACATATGGTATGGGCAGATGATGAAGAAGGACAGGTATAGTATTGAACAATCATTACAAAAGGTTCCTATCCACACCACTAGACTCTGGGGATTTAGAATTCACCGTAATGCCTTGTTCCCTTTACAGTGGCCCACGTATCATGAGTCCAGTATTAGAACATGTCTGCCATGCTTTGGGGGTGGTCTTCTGAAGTGGAACAGCAATTCTAATGAATCTAGGAGCCACCCTCCAGCATCTAGGGGCAAAGCTCAGAACACAGTACAAATTTTGACTATGCCAACATTTTACCAAAAACAAAAACAAAAAACAAAAAAAACAAAACAAAACAAAAAAAACTTAGCTTGGACTTTTTGAAATTTGAAAAGTTTTAGAAAATGAGAAAAGTGACTTAAATACAAAGAGCTCTGAGAAGGAGAGTTGAAAATAGAAAGAAGTGGTGGGTAGAGAAGTCAGTGGCTTCCGGAACCTCCTGTTTTGTTAAGTTTCTGACTTTGGTCTTCTGGATGTAGATGCAAAGGGGAAGACCTGTGGTCTGCGTGGATGGAGAGCATCTCTCCTGCTGCCTTCCAGGTCTGACTCAGAGGGTGAGAAACGTGCACAAGTGTCCAGGTGACTGATGGTGGGGGGAAACTCCATTTTTCACAAATTATGGGCCTTTTTTAATGCTGGTAAATGCACAGAAGATTAAAGTGAAGTCTATATTTCACAAGTAGGGGACCAAATGATTTAAAACCTGTGTTATAATGACCTACTTTGGAGTGAAGAATCAATTTCTTTTACAGCAAGGATCTGTTAATTTAAGGCAAGGCAGAGGTGGAAAAGGAGCTTATGAACTGAGCACAACAGAAAAGCAGGAAGAAGCGGAAGGGAGCCTCGCCAAGGAGACTGAGTAGGCTTTTTCTGGTGGCGTTTTTTATGTGTTTAGCAACTTGCAGAAGTTGGGAGAGAAGGTGGACTTTGGATTCTGTCTTTAGCCCTATCTCAGCCCCTCAGAGGCTCTGTTAGTTCCCCCATGGCTATAGCAAATTAGCACAAGTTAGTACCTTATGGCAGCATACATGTGTCACTTACAGCTTCTAAGTCACAAACCAGGCATGGGACTCTGTGAACTAAAAACAGGATGCTAGCTTCTGTGCACTCTGGTGGCTCTAAGGAAGACACAGTTTCCTTGCCAGTTCCTACAACTTGAGCCACCCACATTCTCTAACTCAAGGGCCTCGTAGCTGCCTGAAGCTGTCAATGACCAGTTGAATCCTTCTCACAGCACATTGCTTTGTCAAACGTCATTCCTCTGCCTCCTGCCTTTGCTTTTAAGGACCCTCCTATGCAAAGTGGGACCAATCATAACCCAGGACAATCTTTCTTTAGATCAGCTTATTGGCAAACTTAATTCCATCTCTACTCTTTCTTTACCCCACAACCTAGCATACCTCCATGCTGTGAAAATCAGAGCCTAGACATCCTTGGGGCATAGGTGTTCATCTGTCCTGTATGGACGCTGTGGAAGCTTGGCAATAGACTCTCAGCTTCCTCATCTATCAAGAAGGAATAAACAAGCTTGCCTTGCAGAAGGCCTGCAACATCTAAAGGCAGTGCATATCTAACTCATCTGTCAGAGTGGGTATTCAGTGAACAGTGCCCATCTGTCTTGGTCAGGGTTACTATTGTTGTGATGAAATACCATAGCCAAAGCAACTTCAGGAGGAAAGGGTTTATTTAGCTTACTCTTCCACATCATAATTCACCATCAAAGGAAGTCAGGACAGGAACTCAAGCAGGGCAGGAACCTGAAGGCAGGAGCTAATGCAGAGGCCATGGAGGATTGATGCCTATTGGCTTGCTCCCTCTGGCTTGCTCAGCCTGCTTTCTTATAGAACCCAGGACCACCAGCAATGGGCTGGACTCTTCCACATCAATAACTAATTTTAAAAATGCCACACAGGCTTGCCTTCAGCCTGATCTTATGGAAGCATTTTCTCAGCTGAGGCTCCCTCCTTTCCAGTGACACTAGCTTGTGTCAAGTTGACAGACTGGTCAGCACAGCCTCCTGATCACTGTTATGATCACTGACCTACAATCAGTTAAAAGTGACTATAGGTCCTTAATGACCCGAGGACTCATTGAACAGCACATAAATCTCTCAAATCTCTCAAGCTCTTTTCCCCTCCCTTTCTTTCAATCAGACTCTCCAAAACTGGCAAGTTGTCTTCAGCATCAGTTTGCCAATGCGCTCCCACAGCCCAGCAGGAAACAGCAAACTTGATGTTCTGCTTAAGCCAAGGGGGCCTTTTTCCACCTTTGCCCAGAGTCAAGGGGCCTGGGGCAAGGAAGTTAAAGTGGCAGCTCAAAGATGTGTCTTCCCCTGCCTCACAAAGCTGCGGAGTCTCCCTGGCAGGAGCCCCTTCAGAGAACAGTGGGTCCCAAGCACCTCAGCGACTTCAGCAAATGTTGAAGTCTCATGTTGAACGTTCTAAACAAAAACGAGAGATTGGCAAGCAAGGATCCCTTTCTCCTTTCATTTATGCCAATGTTGTGCTGACGGTGGCCTAAGGGGGAACAAACACCTGAGCAACCCTCTCCTGTGGTGGAGATAAGCACTTCTGGAAGTTCTGCCAAGTGCCCACCTATTAGCCAGATCCTTTATCTCATGTCCGTTTGGCCAGTAGGAAACTCCAGGGAGCTGGTCCTAGAAGCCAGCCCCATGTAATTGCTTGAAGATGCTGAGAGTGCTCTTGGGGGCATAGACAAGACCAGACGAAGAAGTAAGCAGTTTCCTCAAGATACTATGAAATGGGGGAATTGTGTTCCAACAAGTGCTAACAAGCCCTTCTAGCCAGAGCATTCTACTTTCCACAAGCTTGACTAGAGGACCAGCAGCTCACACTCATAAGCCCAGAACTACATGGATCTCAGCATCCCCACAGCTTCTCACAACAGGGACAACATTGTCCCATAGCTGCAGCCACAGAACCCATCTGTGGCAGGGTACCTGGCTCCTGTCCAATCTGTTCACTTTTTCTTGGGACAGGATGGGTATCTCTACCAAAATCACAGGAGGGTCTGATGCAGACCTAGGGTAAACGTTACATCTTCTTATACTGTGACTTTTTTCCCACCACACCAATATGCAAAGGAGGATGCACTGCCAAGGCATGCTCCGGCAAGTACAATATTACTATACCATGTAGAATGATATGAGTCTTAAGGATTTGATGGCATCCAACTTGGACAGAGAAAATTTAAAAAGAAAATTCTCGCCATACTTCTGTAACCCACTGATAATTTGTTCTCTTAGAGGAAAGAAACTACTCTAATCTTATTGGTCTTTGCCCTCACTCTCTTGCTTATTCTTTAAGGCTCAGAAGCTAAAACTACTCCCATGGAGGTTGTATCCAGTGTCTTGGGAATCCAAGAGCTCCCAGATGTGGCTAAGACTGTAATATACGAAGACAGAATGCTCAAGCCAAATACACACAGATATTCACTCAAGTAGCTGAAGCTATACAAAGAAGGTGAGAGACAAAGAGTCAAAGGCAGAGAGAAGGCCTAATGGTGAGCCTTCCATTCACAGGGGGCAAGCATCTGTCTTCCTTGTGCATGAACAATGGAGCAGCTAGAAAGCACTAAACTGTCAAAATGGCATCGTTCTATGAAATCACTGAGATAACATCCTCTCTCTCTCTCTCTCCCTCTCTCTCCCTCTCTCTCTCTCACACACACACACACACACACACACACACACACACACACACACTCACTCACAGAGACAGAATACCATAAAATACAACTTAACGTTTCCTTATGAATTTTCATACTCCTCTGTGATCCATCACAGCAGATATCACACCCCAAACTATCATCCATCACAAAGAGCACCACGGGCAGAGGATGGAAAGCCCCTGCTCCCAGGGCTCCCCCAGCCCTCACAAGCTATAAACTGAAAGATCACTGAAGAACCAAGTACTGAGGCTGCAGTCACTTAGCAGCCCGTTCCTGTAGGGATGGGCCTGACAAGGCAATCCCCAGTGTGCCAGGGAGTCCACTCGACAGTGCACACACAGGGAGTACAGCAGAGAGATGTTGCATCCAAGAGGCTGGGAATGGTCCAGATTTCAGTCTTGTGGCTCCAACTTCTGCATAAATGTAATAGACAATCCTTTCCCATTACTGTTCTTTTTCAAAAACTTCTGACTTCCATTCTTTTCCATCAGGTCTTCCCTCATCCTATGAACCTTGGGACCCAGGAGAAGCAAGTGGAAAAAAAAAAAAAAAAAAAAAAAAAAAAAAAAAAAGAGAGAGACAAAATCAGAAAGAGGGTAACAAAGGAAAGAGCCTGGGAGTAACTGGTTCCTCCATATACATCTTCCCGATTCATTTGCACAGCAACTCTAACAAAGAGCTTTTTGGACTGTCAGTTTACAAAAAAAAAAAAGGTGCTGCTTGGCTTGTCTCTGGTATGAGATTATTATATACATGCTTTAATTTTCAAAAGGTCAGCTAAAGCTGAGGACAGTAGGCTTTGGTCACCCTGCATCCCCAAGAAGATTAGTTAGGCCATAGCTATAACCCTTGCTAAGTGGTGCCATCCATTCCTCTGCTTAAACCCTCTATCCCACTGGTCCACACAAGTGCAGTCCAGCTCTCTAAGAAAAAGAACAAGTTAAGAAAGTCCTCTATACAACTGGGGTTTTTACAGGCTGGGGCACTGAGGTCCAGACTTTGACTGGAGGCTTGCCAAGTCAGAGACACTTATCAGGTCACCCAAGTGTAGTTAGATAGTGGACTACAGGATTTGAGGATGAAGGAGGAGAGAGCTGGAGATTCGGTCCTTTTACGACCATGGATGTGATCGCTGCCTAAAGGCCAGAAATTCTGCAGCTGTGTGTGTGCATGTGTGTGAGTGTATGTGTGTGCACATGTGGACGTGCATGTGTATGTGTTGGTGTACACATGGGGGAGATGCCTACACACATGGAGGCCAAGGGTCAATGCTGGGTTTCTTTCTCAATTGCTGCTCTCTCCACCTTACTTTTTTGAGACAGTCTCTCATCAGACATAGACCTCATGGATCAACTGGATTTTCTGGCCAGCTACTATGATTATAGGTGCATGCTGCCATGCCTAGCTTTTGATGTAGGTGCCGGGGAGTCCAAACTTAGATCCCCACACCTGTGTGGTGATTACTCCACTGAATGAACCATCTCCCTAGCCCCTAATTAACTTCTTAAAGCAGTAGAGTTTCTGTTTATCCTCCCAGGACAGGCTCTAGCAGGGATGTATGGACCTCTCACATGCCCAGTGAAGCTGACAAGGAGATCTGCTATTTGCCTTGATTTTTTAAGAGCCCAAGAGGATTCTTGCTAGGCAAATAGACTCTAGGACTGAGACACTCTGGAACAAACTACCATAGGCAAAGTTTGAAAACAGACCTAAGAGATCAGCATCTGGGTATTGTTTGCTTGCTACAGGTGGTATCCATGGGTTGTATGAAGGATCAGTGAGCTTTCTCACTCAGGGCTGGCCTGAGCCGGGAGCAAGCAGCGATGGAGAGAGTAGAAAACAAGTATCCCCAAAGAGTCTTCCGTTCTTTTAAATCTGTGACAATTTCATACATGTATATGATGTTTTGTGATCATGTTTGCCCCCTTTATCCTTTCCCATGCCCTTCTTACTCCCGCTGACCTATCTAGTGTCCCTCCTCCCCACTCTTGTGCATTTGCACACCCAGGCAAGTTTTTTGTACATAGCCACAACTGCTGTGTGTTCATGTAACAACTTCCCTCTGAGCCCGCCCTGCTTAACCACACCACTGGGCTCCTGGAGGCCTCTTCCTGAAGGCCCTACCTGGGCCTGGTTTATCAAGAATTCTCTTGAGTTGGATTAGCCAGGATGCTCCTGAGGTGGCATGTCTCTTTACTGACCATCTGTGGACAAACCCAGGCTGCCTCATGAAGTCAGTTATAAGAGCAGTCACCCTCCCCAATGAGGCAGCCTGGAGAAGGTGGGTCTCCCCTTTAGCAGGTGTTACCCCACCTCACCCCACCCCCTCCCCTCAGGCTCTAAGGTGACCCCACTGACTCAGAATGTGCTGAAGGTAACAAGGACAGCTCCCTCCCCTGGTGTTGGAGGGCTTTGCCAAGCCCCTTTACTTTCTTGAATTCTCATCCTAGCTGGGTATTTGAAATAAATCAAGAAAGGGAAAAGATTTGGAAAACAAGACACAAATAAAGTGTTAGTAACTGGACAATCCGTATGCATGACAAAGAACAGCCCTGCATTGCTGATGGGTGAGAGGGAAGGGAGGGATGGGGAAGGACGTCCAGGAATGAAATGGGGTTCGCCAAGTCAGGCTTATGCACTAAAGGTTATAGCTTTATAAAGTCAGAAGTGAAAAAAAAAAAAGATCTCCACATATACGATGCTTTAAAAAGTCACAGGAGGAAAAGGGAAACGATTTCAGCTCCTTGGCTTTCGAGCTGCCTTTTAAAAAAATAGGAGAAGAAAAGAAAGAAAAAGAGGCAGATAAATGCTGCTAACAGCGCTCCTTGCAATGTTTCAAAATGAATAAATAAAAGCTTCCCTGCCAACTTTTTTTATTATTATGTCTGCCTCTGACTTTTTAAATGCTTTCCCTAAAAATGTTTTCATGCTTCCTTCTCCCTGAACGTTTTACAGTCCGCCTTCCTAAATTTCACTGGAGACCTGCAAATCAAGCTGCATCTTGCTGATTTGATAGCTGCTTTTACGCAGCCCAGCGGAAAGCAGCGCCTTGGCATCATTCTTGCTGGGAAGAGAGTTTATTAGCCAGGCCTCCCCTGCTTGGCTGGCAGGAAGACGTGCTAGGAAGGCCAGGACCGTCTTGGCCTGCCCAGGGACCGGCAGGCAGGTGTCTGGATCAGGCCCCTCTGCTGTGGTGACCTTCTGTCTCATAGCAACAACGCAGGAAATCAGCTCTCTCCCCAGACACCTTTCAGACCCTTGCTTCCTGCCCTGGTTGGGAGAAGGAAAAGAAAGTGAGCAGAAAGAGGAGATGAGAAATTCTTGTTTTGCAATGCCATTAATTAGTCCTGGAGGATTTTTTTTTTCCAACTGCTTCGGCTGGCAGAAAGGCCTGGGAAACGGAGTCCTCGGACTTGCTGCACCGGCCACCTTGGAGCCAGCTCCCTACTTGAAATTCAAATGAGAGCTGCTCTGACCTTTCCTGTCACATATTTTATTTCAGAGACAGTTTACAAGGCCTCTCCACCATGCAGGTCATGTTTTAGTTTAAACAGAAATCCTCTCGTAGGTGTTAGATGCAAGTTAATGATTACACCGAAATCATTCTAATTAGGCACTGTTGTTACACGCTGCCCTTTGGGGGCTGCTGCTGTTGTCACATACAGTATTTTGTAGAAAAATAATTGGCCTGAGCTTTCTTCCTCCCTTCCTCTCTCTCCTCTCTCTCCTCTCTCTCTCTGTCTCTCTCTCTCTGTCTCTCTCTCTCTGTCTCTCTCTCTGTCTCTCTGTCTCTCTCTCTGTCTGTCTCTCTCTCTCTCTCCTCTCCCTCCCCCTCCTCCCCTTCCTTTCTCCCTCCCCCTCCCTCTCCTTCCTCCCCTTCCTTTCTCCCTCCCCCTCCCTCTCCCTCCTCTCCTTCCTTTCTCCCTCCCCCTCCCTTTCTCTCCCCCCTCTTCTCTCCCTCCTCCTTTGATCATTCAGCACTTCATCAGGAGGATCTTTGTCTCTGGTCCTTATGAACTTTTAAGAGGGCATCAGCTGTCAGCTGGAGCCAGGAGATGGAAAGGAAGCAGGGCCTCCCCAAGCAGGCTTGCTTGCCTATGGGGGTCTGAGAGAAGAGAATGAGGATCCTGCCAGGAGGCTCCCGGGCATCTTTTGTTCTCCCAGCATGCTCTAGTGAGATGGGGGGGAGGGGATCAGAGTGGTTGTGCTTTATTTATTATTTACCTGCAATGATGAATCTGCCCCACTCACAGAGAACACTCACAGGGTCTTCTCTGGGAAATAGGCATGGACATTTTCCAGAACATCTGCAAGTAGGGGGCCTCAGATGGAGCCTTTAAACAGGAGAGGTAAAGGCTATGCTTAACTTAAAACTTCTAGCAAACTTAAAGGGTGCTGTCCAGCCATGTCTATAACTCAGGCTTGGTTAGTTGATGAGACTGGACTGGACTTCCTAGAGTAGCTTCCAATCATAAAAGTATCAGAGGGAAAGAAAACATTCCTAAGCCAGCCTGCCTTACTCTTATTTCCTGTCTAGCATCATCAGAGAACTCAAGAGGGGAAAAAAATGAAAATCTTATAGCTAAAAGCTATTTGAGGCAGGTTGAAAAAAAATTCACTCATCCCAGTAACAACTGCAAACGATGAAGAATCAAAAAAAAAAAAAAATTACAAGAACACAGCTGTTGTTTACCTGTCTTAGCTTTTGCTGTCTGGATTGGCTGCCTGGTCAGGGTGGGATCCACGGACCAACAGAGCCCACTTCACCCAGGAGTTTGTTGAAGATGTAGAAGCAGGCTCCAGCCTGATTGTTAAAGCCAAATGCTCCCCCTAACAAGGAGAGCTACCCAGGCCTTTCACATACCCAGTCTGAGAAGCCCTGTCTACAGTGTCCCTGCCTTCAACAGAATCACAGCCACTGCTTCTTCCCCAGGGGCCCTGACTCCAGAACCTACACCACTTACATACCAGAAAGAGAGACATAAGCTCCAAATCATGGCCAGCTCACTCCAAGAAGCCGGAAGAATGAGACAGTCCCATTAGCTGGCTTTTTAACAACTAAGGCACTAAAGGGAGCCTCCTGAAGAAATGCTCTTATGTCTTCTCTTTTCTTTGGGAATAGGGTGGGGGTAGGCATGAGAGGACAGCATCCAGATGACACAAGGGAAACCAGGGTCCCCTCGGGGTTCTTAGACACATTAATAGAAGAATTTAAGAAGGACTGAAACGGAAGCTCAAAGACAATTTTATTAGTGTTTAGAAGAGAAAACACCCCAGGGCAGGCAAGCTGTAGACCTCAGCGGCCACCCAGAGGAGGAGTATGGAGGAGAGAAGGAACAAAGGCCACGCCATTCAAGCTGGCATGGAGGTCAGACAGTTGACAGTCAGGGAGCCACATGGCAAGAAGGGAGGCTTTCAGACAAAAAGGAAACCCAACATTTTCGATGCATGCTTAGAAAAGAGATACATGGAAGAATAGAAGTTCTGTTTTCTGAATAATTCAGAAACGTGGGTGACATGGCAGCAGCCCCAGCTAAGCGACGGCACTAGGGTGGGGATTCTAGGAAAGGCGAGCACAGTACCTCAGCAAAGGACTAATTATTCCACTTCTCTCTTTAGCATGCTTAAGGTAAGCCCACTGTCCTAAGGGTGGTCCCTCGGCCAAGTGAACATCTACCAAGCTGCAATGTTAGGTCTCTTGACCAGGAGCAGTTGTTGTTGTTATTGTTTTTTAATTTCTTTAAACAATGTTTCTATTAATTCTTTGAGAATTTCAAATAACATATTTGATCATACTCATTCCCCTCCCCCCAGTCCTTCCAGAACTTTCCCCACTTTCCTACCCTCCCAAAAGAACTTCATGTTCTCTCTGTGTCTCTGTCTCTGTCTCTCTCTGTCTCTCTTTCCTCCCACCCTTCTCTCCCTCTCTCCTTCCCTCCCTCTCCTCTCTATCTAGTCCAGTGTGTGTTAGCCTACTACTCCTGGCCCATGACCAGAAATGTTTTACTCTTAGCACAGACAGTCTCCAATCAAGGAACATAAGTCAGAAATCTTAACATTCTGGGTTCAAGGCCTCACATTCTTTATATCTTAAGAGCTAAAGTGAGTTTCCAGGCTACAAAAGTATCTGTTGTAAGAGTAAACTTTCCTCTGGTGATGCTGAGAATTCAATTAATGTCCTGTGACAGTGGGAAGCAGGTACTTCCTTGATGCTTGAGTTTGCTTGCATATAGTTAGGATTTGGTTTGAGAGTTTTGTTTTGCTTGATATGTTTTACAATTTCTTCAAGAAATATATGCATATACATGTATGTGTGTGTGTGTATGTGTGTGTGTGTCTAGAGGTACACATATAAATTATATAGATGAGATGAGATAAAATAAGGACACTCGTTCTCTCTACTAAGCAATTGAGAAAGTTCATTTCATGGCCCTCATGGATGCCAGACTGCAACCTGGCAACCTCATGCCTCCCAAGACCTCCAACCGCAGTATTTGTTGATAACACCTTTGTCACTGCCTAAATAAGGCATCAATAATTAAATTCCCATTTATAAAGAGAGGAAATTATTCATGCCATCAGCACTCCCCATCAATAACAAGAGGAAACCTAACTATCTCATTACCCTATCACACTGTGTGCAAACAGAACTGCCCGTTGTTGACAATAAATATTTGATAAGTGAGGAAACAGAAAGGATAAACCAAGGATGCAGATTGGAGCAGCTCAAGACTTGCCAGGGCACAGCACCCCCGCCACACACCCCTCAGGAGTGACAGATTACTTCCTAGGACCCTTAAGTCTGACTACAGCTGAATAGAAGACCAACAGCTGCCCACGGAACCCAGAACCTTTGTTCAAGTGTCTAGAAGATACACTCACCTTTACTGTGTTTTGTTCATTGGCTTTCTTCCTAGAGAAGCTTTTCAGTGACTTGTTGAGCCATTGTGTCTGAAACATTCTACAATATCAGCCCCCTGACTGAGGTTCAGTGATAGAAGGCCATTGACCAAGTCAGAGCTGCTGGTCCAGTGAGTGCCTTTTCCATGAATCCATGAATCCTAGGAATCCATGGAAAGCTGCCTTGCTATCTTAAACTTCAGTTTCTTCAGAATTGAGACACTCAAATTGACTGCTTCTCTCTCTTTCTTTCTCTCTCTCTCTCTGTCTCTTTCTTTGTCTTTCTCTGTGTCTCTCTCTCTCTGTGTGTGTGTCTCTCTCTCTCCTTATTTTTCAAGACAGGGTCTCATTATGTATCTCTTACTGCCCTGAAACTCACTATGTAGACCAGACTGCCCTCAAACTTACAGAGATCTGCCTGCTTCTGCCTCCTGAGTGCCATGAGGGAATTAAAGGCATGTGCCAATATATCAGGCTTCTTCTCTCTTTTAAAAGTAAAATCTTTTTTTTTTTTTCAGAAAAGTGTCTTTTTTAAAAAACAGAAAAATCATAAGTAACCCAAAAGTAGTCAGGCTGTATGATTTTCAATTTGGCTTTGACTTTGCCACTTGCCTGGAAGAAACAATGTCATATTGGATAAAGATGCACCCTACACTAATGACCTGACTTTAATTTACACTGTAAGAATCCCATCTCCAAATAGTTATAATCTAAGGAATAGGGTTTAACACTTCAATACATGAATTTTATACAGACATAATTCAGCTCCAATGGATTTCTTCAACAAAATAGAAGCCATACAATTTTAAGAAGGAAAACCTGGCTATATGTCTAACATAAGCTTCAAAGGAGGTCCCCTGAACCATAACCTCAACCACAGCCAGTACCATCTTGCCAACACAGTCTGTGGTACCAGATGTAAATAACAACCAAACACTGTTCACAGTGTAGACCAGGATCCATGCACCTACCCCAGAAGAAACTGAGCAAACAGGGATCCTGCCATGGTGAAAACTACTTACCAGAAGCCAGAAGCTCAGAGCTGTGTATGGACTAGACAATCCTTCAGTGCTTCACTTTTTCTAGTTCATCGGGGAGTTAAAATAATGAAAATAAGTAGTCAATGTAAAAGTCCCTTGCCAACTTTAAAATGCTATCCCACGGAAGTAATGCAATTGTCCCAGAGTCACTTGAGTCACCTGCCATTTCTCTGCACTGCAATTGTCAATTTTTGGTGTCGACTGGACAGGATTAAGGAGTATCTAGGTGTCCTAGCTCGTTTTCTGTTGCTGTGACAAATACCATGACCCAAAACAACTTGGACAAGAGTTTATTTCATCTTACAACACTCAAGTCACAATCCATCAATAAGGGAAGCCAAGAATGTAAACTCAAGGCAGAAACCTGGATGCAAGAACTGAAACAGAGACCATGGAGGAAAGCTGTTTACTGGCTTTCTCTCCAAGGCTTGCTTTCTTATACAACCCTGGACCACCTGCCCAGTGGTAGAACCACCCACAGCAGACAGAGCCTTATCCACATCAATCTTAATTAAGAAAATGCCTGCAGACATGCCCACAGGCCAATCTGGTAGATACATTTTTTTCAACTAAGGTTCCTTATTCCCAGTTGACTATAGTTTGTGTAAAATTGACAAAGACTAACCAGCACACCTGACACCTTGTCAACTTGACATACAAACACATCACTGGTAAACCTTACCCTTTTCTTTCTTGTTTGTTCTGAAAATCTTATGGTAGGATTAATATCACAATATAATACACAATTTGACTTTTAAAAGCCCCACGATCTTTAAAAAAGAAAAAAACCAGCAATTAAAAGTTCAATGTCTCACCAGGCTTGGTGGTGTGAGCTTTAACTCCAGCACTTAGGAGACAGAGGCAGGCAGATCTCTGAGTTCAAGGCCAGTCTGGTCTACATAGTGAGTTCTAGGACAGCTAGAGCTATAAAAGAGAGACCATGTCTCTCTCTCAAAAAAATAAGAAAGAAAAAAGAAAAAGAAAGTTCAATGTCTCTTTTTTAAAAAGAGGTCTCAACTGTGGGATCCTGTAAAATCAAAACTAAATTACATACTTTTCTATTTCAAATGTGAAGAGCCTGGGCTTCTTTGTAGTCACACCAAAGCAAAATCAAAATCCAACAATGTAAAAAGTACAGCATCTGACAGCATCTGGGACTCACTCATAATCTTCTGGACTCCAGTGGATTCAGGCAGTCTTACTTTTCTGGCTCTGCCATTCATGGCACATGCAGCTTGTCTTGTACGTTCAGGGCAGCTTCTCTCTATACCTACCACTGTCCTTGGCTGACGTCCCACAGCCCTGGCATCTCCCATATCCTGGAGTTTCTACTGCAGCTAAGGCTGCACATTCACCATTGGTCTCTCCTGGCCTCTCATTGTACTAAGCCTCAACCGCTCTCCATAACCCCTTCGATCGTGTTATTTTCATGCAGCTGAAACCAGAACCATGTTGGAAACTCCTACACATTACCAACTTTGGCTGCCATCTTGAGATGTAGCTTTGGTCACCTCTGGACCAGAACCTCTGTGTGCTGAAGTATACCAGAAATAGTTCCTAGAAGATTCTGCCTTAATGATGCTGGTCTCTTACTAAACACAGCTGATTTTTTAGCTCCAGCTAATCAACACCAATTATCCCAGCAAATCAAAGTTTTCACTTCAGTAGTGCTAATCTCTTATAAATTATAGCTCATTTTTCAGTACTGCTTGACCAGAAACCACTGATTAGTAATTCAAAATATCACCAGAATGACCTAGTGTCATTGAGGAATGTTCAAATCTCCTTGTCATTCCTACATTGTATAAGAAAGCAAGATGAGCAAGGCATTAGAGAGCAAGCCAGCAAGCAGCTTTTCTCTGCCCATGGTAGCACCACCCACAGTGGACTGAACTCTTCTGTATCAATCATACATTTAAAAAATACCTCACAGAAAATATAATATAATGGAGGCAATTCTTCAACTGAGATTCCCTCCTCCCAAGTGACTTTAGTTTGTGTCAAGTTGGCAAAGACTAATCAGCACACTGGGGAATTAATATGACATTATTTCCTGGTGGATCTCTGAGTGTGTCCAGAAAGGAACGACAAGGAGGTTTGTAGACTGAGTAAGAAAACTCACTTTCCATGGGAGCAGCACCACTGCATTGGCTGAAAGTCTGGATAAAATATAAAAGGCAGAAGAAAGGCAACTTCTCCTTCTTCTTCTTCCTCCTCCTACTCACCACCCCCCTTTCTGTCTCAAAGCTAAAATGCACTCTTCTGTCCTTTGACATCAAAAATCCAAGTTCTGCAACATTTGAACTCCAGGGCTTGCACCAGCATTCATTTCCTTTGGGTTCTCAAGCCTTTGTCCTTGGACCAATAGCTGCAGTACTGGCTCGGGGTTCTCAAACTTTTGAACCTGTGCAAAGCCGTGCTAGCAGCATATCAAGTCACTAGCTTTTAGAAGGTCCGTAATAGAACTTATTAGCTTTCATAATTGCATGAGCCAGGTCCTCTAATAAATCCTTGCTCGTATAGCTACTTACATCTATATTTATATCACACTGGTTCTACCTCTGTCCAATACAAATACAAGAGCTTAAGATTTCAAAGACAGGAAGTCCTTTGATAGTCATATACTAGTTACACTTCTCTCAGAACCCTAGCTGAGCACACAGTGGGTGTTCAATAAATATTAGTTGAGTTAGCACTTCAAGAGTTCAGTGTTTAGCAAGTTGTTTTTACTTCAACATGTAACACTGAACAATGAAACTAGAAACAACTATTAACATGCCTATTATGCGGAGCTTATGAGACATTTCAGCATTTTTGCCAGTATTTCTGTGCAATTCGAGCATACATTTATAATTGTATAATTCTAAGTGTAACTGATGGATACATTTAGAACGCATCAGGAAAAGCATGTGTCAGTATCCATCCCTTCCAGCAGCTGTCAGATATGCTACATGATTCTTGTCTGGTGATAGGGAAGCTTATTCAGTTTATAAGTGAATGGGGCCTTTTAATTGATATAATCCATATTTGTATCCAATAGCAACTCTTTCCTCTGGTCAACACACATGGATTCATGCCTCCTTTAAAATTGTGTTTTAATGTAGACTGAGTTTGGCATCATTTCTATATTACATTGACATTAAGTACTGTAATCTTAATTATTCCTTAAATCTTGATATATATATATATCCTAGAATAGTAAGGCACCTGAAGGACATTATTATCCATTTCACATATTTTGTACCCAGCCTATAATGCTAACATCCATCCACCTCCTTATTCTATGTATTCCTTAATCTGGCAATCTAAAAATTAGCCCCCACATACATAGCTAGCTAACGAAGTAACCCAAAAGAATGAAAGAACAGTTCCCTGGGAGAAAGAATCACTTCTCAGCATTTTCCCTTTCCCCTTGGACACCCAGAAATTTGTCTGGCACACAGTAGGTCTTAGATAACACATTTTAAAATGTTAAGGAGCTCAGTTTCCAGTGATAGAGCCACCATTCTCCCTCCCGTGCCCTTACCATGATTTCATATGTAGCATGAGGAAAATATCAGGAAAGCAGCACTCACAAAAGAAAAATCTCCAGCCCTCTATGTCTGAACTCTGATCACATCCCTTCTGTCAGAAAAAGCAGAATCCGATTCCCACAGGGCCACATCCCCAGACTGTGACATTCCTCAAATGTCTTTCCTTCAACATCATCACCACCTGCCCATTTTGAAACACACTTCTGCTAGCCCAGCCCTGTCAATTCCAGCTTCAGGAACAGCTTCCTGTGAGTGGATGGTGAACAGACATGATGGCGCTCAGTTCTGAACATAGAAAGTCCAAGAAAGGCCATCGCTGTGGTTCATGGATGGAAGCATCTAGCTCTGTATTTACATGAAGAAAAGGGAAAATTCTGCTTTCTTAATCCCCTAAGAAGGTCCCTAGTCCCATTCATAAAAGCTTCTCCTAATGACCTAATCAATTTCTGAAGGCCCCACCTTCTGGTGTCATTATATGGGAGATTAGGTTTCAACACATAAATTGAGGGGCACTAATATTCACTCTGTATCAACACATAAAATTACCTTGTCAAATAAAAAGGTATTTTTGGCTTCCAACTAAAAGCAAACTTTGGATGGCTGCCAGATCCTATTTATCAATGTAACAAACAATATTTACCGATTGCTTCATTTGCCTAAATTGCTTTTGATCCTCGGGACATGCTGTTTGCATCCTAATTTCCCACTAATTTCTCCATTCTAGAAACTTCTCCCATGTGTTTTACCTCATTTCTGCTTCTGACAAAAGTAAATGCTGCCTTGGACAGCTCTGGCAGCTGACTAGCACAATGGATCTGAATACTGGTGCTCTATGCGCAGCTTTTCATTTCATTATTTAAGGATTGCACAGCTCTCAAAGGTAAATTTGATTCTTTATATTTTTGTGGTTGTTCATGGGATTTCATCAGGCAAGTGAGGTTGAAATGCTTCTCTGGCAACATGTTGGGAGATATGCCAGCCAAGGATGCTTCTAAGATGAGGGCTGAGGAAAAGGGGAGAAGACAACTGAGGAACCAATGTAGACATTAGACCTAAATCTGGACTATAGTTAATCTTCTCCAAATAATGGTTTGCCTTCCATGATCTTCAAATCCACAAGTCTAGTTCCAGACCTCAGCCCATGAACTCTCTTTGTTACCAATCAACTTCTGATGGGTAAGTCACTTCCCCTTCTCATCCCTCCTGACTCCAACCCCACCCTGGACCTGCAGCCTCCCCATACCACAGGCCTAGCACCAGATCAGTGGCTTCTGAACCTGCTTCCCTTAAGAGCTACCTTTGACTGGTGTGATACTGCCCTTCTCCCATCCTTCCCTCTGCCCACTGCCATCTCTACATCCTCGGCCTAGCTTCAAACCTGTGGTTTGGGAGCCTTCTGCCTGGTTCAATTAAAAAATTCATCCACCAGCTTTAACTGGCCTAGCTCAGGTCTTGTATCTGCTGAACTAACCCAGTTTAAGGAAGGCCAGATTACCACATCCCTGGGCCAGACACACAACCAAAGAAATAAGTCCACATCCCTGGGCCAAATTACAAAAATAATGTGACTGGTCAAGATAGCATGCCTTCCATCCAACCTACTAGTTCTAAAGAAGTGTTCTCTAATGAGCAGTACCTACATGAGCCCACAACACAGCATTCAAAAGAAAAATAATAAACTTATCAAAGAATTTAAGGAATTTAAACAAGACAAACACCTTACTGAACTCAAAGAGAATAGTCCCAGAGGTTTTGCTGTGTTGTGTCATTTTCATTTAATTCCAGGAATATTTTGATTTTTTTTTCTTTGACCCACTCATTCTTCAGTAATGAGCTGTATAATCTCTATGAGTTTATATGCTTATTAGAGTTTTGTTTGCTATTTTAAGTTATATTGTATAATAGTCAGATAGAATGTATGGGATTATTTTAATTTTTCTGTATTTGTAAAGGTTTATTTTGTGTACTGGCATGTGATCTGTTTTGGAGAACCTTCCATGGGCTGCCAAGCACAATGTACAAATTCTTTGCAATTTGTGTGAATACTCTGTAGCTATCTGTTAGGTCCATTTGGTGTAAGATGTCATTTAATTCTGGGGTTTTCTATTCTTTTTTTGTCCGAATGATATATCTATTGGAGAAACTGAGGTGTTGAAATTGGCTACTATTATTAGATTTGTGTTAATCTGTGTCTTTAAATCCATTAGTATGCTTTTTATGAAATTGGCTATGCCAGAGTTTGGTGCAAATATGTTTAGTATGCAATAGTTTCCTGATTAATTGATTCCTTTATTGGAATGAAAAGCTCTCTTTGTCTCTTCTGATTAGTTTTAGTTTGAGTCTATTTTATCAGATATTAGGGTGGCAGCACCTTCTTGTTTTGATATTATTTGCCTAGAATACTTTTTCCATTTTTTTATATTAAGGTGTGTCTATCTTTAAAACTAAGATAAATTTATTATAGACAAAAAAATGCATGGATTTTGTTCCTTAATCCATTTAGCTAGCCTGTGCCTTTTGATTGGAGAGTTGAGGCCATTAATATTTAGAGTAATTATTGAAAGGTGTGAGGTATGTGTAGATTACAGTCTTTCTTTCTTGTTTGTGTTCTTAGTTGTGCTTTGTATGCCATTAAATTATTGTTTAAATAATAGAGTGCTAAATCAATTGTTTTTTTCTTCCTAGAGTCTCTTGACTGAGCTTAGTTTTCTCCTCCTTTTTCAGTTCAAAGCATCACTTCCAGTATTCTGTTTAGGGGTTGTTGTTGTTGTTGTTGTTTTAGGCTGTTTGCATTATGGAAAGTTTTTCTTTCTCCTTCAACTTTGGCAGATAGTTTTGCTGGGTATAGCAGTCTTGGTTGGCAGTCATGGTCTTTTTAGAACTTAGAATGTATCACTTCAGGCTTTTCTGGCTTTCAGAGTTTCCATTGAGAAACCAGCTGTTATTCTGATGGTTTTCCTTTCTATGCGATTTATGCTTTTTTCTCTTGCAGTTCTCAACATTTTTCTTCATTCTGTATATTTGAGATCTTTTTTTCCCCTTAGACAGGCCTTCTCTATGTAGCTTTGGCTGTCCTACAAGTTGCTTGATAAACCAAGCTGGCTTTGAACTCAGAGATCTACCTGCCTCTGCCTCCTGAGCACTGGGATTAAAGGCGTGCCCACCACCAGCCAGCTCTTATACTTGGTATCTTAACTATGGTATACCATGGGGTGTTTCTTTTCTGGTCTAGTTTAGATGGACTTCTGTGTGCTTCTTGTATCTGAATGGGTATGTCTTTTTTAGTTTGGGGGAATTTTCTTCTTTGTTCTTGTTAAAAATGTGGTCTATGACACTAACTTGCGATTATTTTCCTTTAGCTATGCCAATTACTAGAAAAATTGGCCTTTTGATAGTGTCTCACATTTCCTGCATGTTCTTTTCCTGTGCTCTAAAAAATGTTTATATTCTTTGCTTATTTTCTCTATATCCTCTGCTTTGTCATTAGAGTCCTGATATCCTGTCTTCTGTTTGACTTATTCTACATGTAAGGTTTCCCCCTTAATTTTCTAATTGGGTTTTTCAATTCCATCTTCATTTCAGCTTGTGTTCTCCTCGGTGTTTCTATGTCTTTATTGCATTCAGTTTTCAGATCCTGAATTATTTTCATCGTTTCATTCAGCAATGTATTTTTATTGTTCTGTATATCACCCAAGAGTTTACTGTTATATCTAAAGCCATTCTCAGGAGACATTTATAGCCCTAAGTGCCTACATTAAAAATCAGAAAGACCGTAAGTGACTTAATGACATAACCCAAGAGTCTGGAATAATAAGAACAAACCAAAACCAAATCTAGTACATGGCAAGAAATAATAAAGATCAAAACAGAAGTTAATGAAACAGAAACAAAGAAAATACAAATAATGACTCTAAGAGCTGGTTCTTTGAAAAGATAAACAAGATGGACGGAACCCTGGCCCAACTAACCAGAAGAAAGAGAGGCCCCAAATTAACAGACTCTGAAATGCATAGTGAAACATAATAGACACCACAGAATATGACCATCCTGCCAAAAACAATTCATAGACTCAGTGCAATCCCAATCAAAATACCTGCAACATTATTCACAGAAAGAAAAAAAAATCGAACATTAACATGGAACCAGAAAAGACCCCAGATAGCCAGAGCAATCCTGAACAAAAATAATATTGGGGAGATCGGCATACCTGACTTAAAGATATATTATAGAGCTGTGGCAGTAAGACAATATGGTACTAACCTGAAAACAGACCTGTGTGTAGACCAACGGGATAAAGCATAGCCCTTCAACAGATGGGGAAAGGGCGCCCACATGCACAAGAATGAAAGCAGACCGTGACTAATGACGTCATGGGTCTTAGAAGAGAGACCTCTGTCGCTGCTTTACTGAACAGCATTTTTCTTGCAGGCTAGTGGGGGTTGGGCGGGGGCATTATAAGTTGGCCTGGGTGTGGAGCCGCGGTCGCGGGTTGCTGTTCCGCAGGATGGGGTTTGTGAAAGTTGTCAAGAATAAGGCCTACTTTAAGAGATACCAAGTGAGATTTAGAAGGCGGCGAGAGGGTAAAACTGACTACTATGCTCGGAAACGATTGGTGATCCAAGACAAAAATAAGTACAACACACCCAAATACAGGATGATAGTTCGTGTAACCAACAGAGATATCATCTGCCAGATTGCCTATGCCCGTATAGAAGGGGACATGATCGTGTGCGCAGCATATGCACACGAGCTGCCCAAGTACGGTGTGAAAGTCGGCCTGACAAATTATGCTGCGGCCTATTGCACTGGCCTGCTGCTGGCCCGCAGGCTTCTCAATAGGTTTGGTATGGACAAGATCTATGAAGGCCAAGTGGAGGTGACTGGAGATGAATACAATGTGGAAAGCATTGATGGTCAGCCTGGTGCCTTCACTTGCTATTTGGATGCAGGTCTTGCCCGAACTACAACTGGCAATAAAGTTTTTGGGGCCCTGAAGGGAGCTGTGGATGGAGGCTTGTCTATTCCTCATAGTACCAAATGATTCCCTGGTTATGATTCTGAAAGCAAGGAGTTCAACGCAGAGGTGCACCGTAAGCACATCATGGGTCAGAATGTCGCAGACTACATGCGCTACCTGATGGAGGAAGACGAAGATGCTTATAAGAAACAGTTCTCTCAGTACCTCAAGAACAACGTGACTCCAGACGTGGAGGAGATGTATAAGAAAGCTCATGCTGCTATCCGAGAGAATCCAGTCTATGAGAAGAAGCCCAAGAGAGAAGTGAAGAAGAAGAGGTGGAACCGACCCAAAATGTCTCTTGCCCAGAAGAAAGATCGGGTTGCTCAAAAGAAGGCAAGCTTCCTTAGAGCTCAGGAAAGGGCTGCTGAGAGCTAAAGCAATTTTCTATGAAGATTTTTTTCATAAAGATAATAAACTTATTGACTAAGCAGCCAAAAAAAAAATAAAAAACAGGTTAGCCTGAATTCTTATCCCAAGGCTCAGCTTCACTCTGGGTTGAGCGTGCTCTTCTGCTGAGGGTATCCCAGATTTCAGCTTGTCGTTCTTCCATGTTAGCCTGCTTCAGAATCTACTGCACAGCTCACTCAGATCCCTGTCCTCGGAAGGCTGGGGTGTGGCATCCTTGAGTGTCTTGATTTTTAATAAGCTTGACATGTGAATCCAGCATTGATGTAGTTCACCCTACCATACATAAAGCTTGGTAATGACATCTTTGCTGTGGGTACTGACATCCAAGGCTCCTCTTAACAAACAGCTGGCAGCCAGACTCCCTCTCAACACCTTCTACTTTAGCTAAGCAGCACTCCTTGCTCTACCTCGTGTTTTGCCACCTTTCAGTGGAATTTTCTTTGTTTCTAGCCTATCAGTTACCTCTCAGTTGCTCAGCTTTCTGTGTAATTCCCCTTTCTCACATCCTCGCAAAGCTGTACCACCCTCACTTTCTCCTTCCTGCCTCTGCTCACACTGCAGCACTCAGTGTACAGGTTGGCAATAAAATATACATCCCTGCATCATTTCAAAGATGGTGGTGGGCTTACCCGGGCCATGGGTCAGCCATGGATCTGAGCAAGCTCCATTTCTCAGGTTGCCTCTGCAGGTTTAATCAGAAGAGATTCACATATGAATCAAAGTAAAGCAGGTGCCCTTCTGTGCTGGACATAATTTTATGTCCTCTTAACACAAGCTAGAGTCACTGGAGAGGAAGGAGACCCAACTGAGAAAAGGCTTCTCTAAGAGGAGCAGTATGCAAGACTCTAGGGCATTTTCTTAATTAGAGATTGATGGGGGAAGACCCAGCCCATTGTGGGTGGGGCCATTCCTGGGCTGGTGGTTCTGGGTTCTATAAAAAAGCAGGCTAAGCAAGCCATGAGGAGTAAGCAGCACTCCTCCATGGCCTCTGCATCAGGTTCTGCCTCCAGGTTCTTGCCCTGTTCGAGTTCCCAGTCCTAACTCCCTTTGGTAATGAACAGTGATATGGAAGCATAAGCCAAATAAACCCTTTCCTCCCCAACTTGCTCTTGGTCCCTAACTAAGACACCTTCCTAGCTGTGAGTGGACATCATCTAGTCTACTGAGCACCTGAGTAGAAGAAAAAAGTGGAGAATGGTTTAATTCACTCTCTGTCCCACTAGGTAAACTGAGATTCTCTCCAACTCTCAGGACTTCTAGTTCTCAGGCCTTCAGAATTGGATTTGAAGCTACACTGTCCACTCTGCACCCTTGAGGTCATGAGCTGCACCAGCAGCTTCCTTGTGGACTGCAGATCACAGAACCTCTGAGCCTCCACCATCATGTCAGTCCACACCTTATTTTACACACATATAAATAGACTCACACACACACACACACACACACACACACACACACACACACACACACGGTATACACATACATTCCATACATCCCACCAACTCCTTTAAAAAATTCTAACTAATGAAAAAGGAAGTTCTTTGTTTATTGTAATAGTCTCATTAAATCTGTCATATTATTTATTCTATTGAAATTGTTTCTCAATTCGTTTCCTAGACATTAAATTGTAGCTTTTGCCAATTTTGCCCAACAAGATCTGTTCTACAAGTCAGAGCTTCTTTTGTTTCTCAGTATCTCTCATTACAACTGGCAAGGTTTTGAACATATAACGAGAAATCAACAGATATCTGCTACTGTTTTGCTTCAATTCTGTCTCATTACATTGCCAGCTGATGTTTATCCTGTTCCTAAGATGTAACCTCCTTAATAAAGGGGGTAAAAAAAACAAAAACAAAAACAAAATCATTGTTGGCGGCAGCTTGATGATCAGAGGCTGTAAGACAGTAGGCTAGGATAAAAGTCATACACCATCAGCCTTGTGGTATGTTTTGTTGTTCCTAAGAATATTTAAATTCAAAATATTTCACACAAAATCTAAACTTCAAGTTCTCTTGGGAAAATGAAAGCTGTGTATTCTGTACTCACACTCCTGCAGGTCAAGTTTACCTTGGGATAAGGAAAAGCCAGTTGCTTCATTTAGATAGGGTTTGTATGGTCTAAAGTGTCTCTAACACCATCCATCCAACAGTGTTCCCAACACATACAGAGCAAGTGTCAACAGTCATTGGGCATCATGCTTGACTTCTGTTGTATATCAAGTATAGAAGTTCCTACTGGGGCTGTCACTACAAAAGAGAGAGAGATCAGAGGTCACATTAAAAAATGAAAAACCAGAATATATGCCTTTGTATGGAATATGTACTTATTCTTTATATGCAGATACAGCATGTCCTTTCTCAAAGCCTGCCTGTCTGCTTTCTGTAGTGGGTAGCCATTCCAACCTTGATCTGGAAGTTCCAACCCCCATTGAGGCTTCGGTAATTGTCACGCCTACAAGGTGGGGCCAAGAGAGGACCCTGAAGACCCGAGATCCGGATGCACAGTCTCTCTTAGTTCTTGGACCCTGGACGCTGGAGGTAGACTGAGCAGAGTTCTCCGGAGAATACCGCCGGACTGCGCTGCGTCTTTCTCAGACCCTGCAACCTACCTATCCCTTCATTTCTAAGTTACACCACTAAATAAACTTCCCTTTTAGCTACGTGGAGTGGCCTTAATAATTTCACCAATAGCTTTCATTCAGTATGGTTTCATGGGCACTGGCATTTATATTTGTAACCCTTGATATAAACCCTAATGACTTAATGGTTGGTTCAGTGAGTTAGTGTTTTAGGTATGGCTTAACAAGTAGGCTAATATGCTTTTCAGCAAGGAAAATGCCAATAATAGCAAATTCCGATTCACTACCCTACAGGCCCACTGAGGTCAACAGTGGCTCTGATTCAGGTCTCTGCTCTAGCAGTCAGAGCAATCATCATCTTCAATACTGCCAGTCACAATAACAAACAGAACAAAGGCTCTGGGGGGATGCCAGTTTTAAAACAAGTGTCAAGGCTCATGCCTGTAATCCTAATACTGGAGATTCTGAGGCAGATGGATTTTCACAAGTATGAGGTCATCCTGTGCCACAGAGTGAGATCTTCTCCAGAGGGAGATATGTGTGTGGGGGGGGCGGGGAATGGAGGGGAAGAAGAGGGCAGCTGCACAAGGTAGAAGGAGACAAAGTGGAGGGGTGGGGATTTATTGTGACTGAGACTGAGGTTACAGTTTGGTCAATGGGTGCTCCAATCTTAAAATGGCATATCACTTTATTCAGAACTAACTGGATAAAATCACATAACCCTAATCTAACTGTAAGGAAATTCAAGATCAGCGTGTGCCAGGGCAAAGAGCTAGAATTAAATAGTAAGCAGCCTTGATGCATGGCCTACAAAGCTTACAACACACTTTCCCTGAGAATTCTCATCTTGCCCTCGGAACATGGAGAAAAAGCCACTTACCACCGTGTTCTTCACGTGTTTCTCTGATCTTCAACTGAATGGCCAGGGGCCATCAGTGAATCCATTCAAAACCATACATACCTTTTTCTTATATTTGAGGAAGGTTCCTAGAAAATAGAAATAAGGAATTCTGCAAAACCATGAACCAGCCCCTGCATATCCCAACCACTGAGCCCACACTGAGAAGAATCGACACCCCTCTACATTAAACCTCCATGCTATATGTGGACAACAGAGGCAGTAACTGATAAGGAAAGCAAGACTTCTAAGACACTGGGGTGAGAATGTTACAAGAGGGGTATAATTTGCTCAGGGAGGAAGCAAAAGAGAGGATTGTACGTGCTCACTGTGCAAAAGCCATGTATAATTCAACATTTTGTGCAGCACCTTGCACATTATTACTTGAAACTTCTAACAACTTTAATAATATCCTTGAACCTTGTTCTTCTCTGACAGGCACATCACAAAAGGCACCTTCCAAAGTGATGCTTAGAAAACTACACTTACTGCTCAGTGTTACTTCTGACAAGTATCTGTATACTGCTTGTAATCTATAAAAAGTCCCCCATTTAATTTGCCTTTTCAGTATCACAGTGAGATGAATCACAATCAATGATTATGAGTTCTTCTTTGAAGCCCATTACAAGGCTGGACCATTTTAGCACATCTGTGTGAGCATCTCTGCATCAGACATTAGAAAACTCTCCAATGTACTCAGCAAGAACACCTGGTTCTTCTTGTTGTTATCTAGCATTGAAAGTATTCATACTCCTTTCTGCCTTCACCAACGCTTCTCCCAGGGTCTCCTTGTCCAGGTCAAAGAACATTTTACTTGCAACTCAATTTGTCATAGAGAATAATGAATACTGTTTTAAAAGCACAGAGAAAGATAGCCTGACAAGCCAGGACCTTCATAAAGTGACATCTTCTAGAAGCACACACAGAGGCTGCAGCCCTGACATCAGAGTGAGATAACAGCAGTTTGGGTTAATAAAATTGGTGACCAATTAAACACATGTATGAAGACTCACGCAACAAAAGTCTTTTTGGTGTATTTCCTTCTAGGCACTGATTAAAATAAGTGTTCTTTTAATATATTGTCAGCCAGCCAAGCTGAAGGATTCATGGTGAAGAGCAAGACATTTGGCTTTATTCACTCGTAAGTCCAGTTGGACCATTTGGTCAGAGCAGGGCTCACACAGGTCAGACACAAAAACCTGAAGTTTGCCTTAGGGTGCATGTTGCTGTCACAGAAGCAAAGTGAAAAATTGCTTGCATGAATGTGTTTTTAACTGGGAGGGAAGATATGAACTCTAACACAACCTAAAAAAACAAGAGGGGTAGAAAACAAAGGGCTGTTTTAGGTTCATATAAAACCTCTGCCTCCAGTATCTCAAAAATCACATGTAGTACCCCATCCCCAAACCAGTGAAATTCCCAGGACACACTGAGATTCCAAGGAGGGATACTTCACTCAGATGGCCTCATTCTGCCATGATAGCCACATCAGGCTTCAGAAAGCTTCAGTCTGTGAAATCCCAAACCAGCATCACAATCCCAGAAGACGCCACAGGGTGAGACAAACAGCCGTTTGTTAGCCCAGTGGTTTGGAAACATCTTGGCATGTAGAGCCCCATGAGGAGGTCTATCAGGGAGAGGGGAGGGGAGAAAGGGAGACTGTGAGGCACTGGAGTGTCCCCTGGCACAAAAAGTTGATGCCCAATTAGATTTAGAAAAAGTGACAAAGAATTGATGCCCAATTAGGTTTAGAAAAAGCTCCTCTCTGTAAACCTCAATTACCTGTGATGCCTTATGACATTCAGCATTTACAAAGTATAATTACACAATAGTGTCTGACATTTAACGTCTATGGATAATTTAAAAGACTTCTACTTCAAAAAGGCTGCTCATGAGCAACAGTAATCACTTCAATTAGCTTGGCACCATTACAATGTAACAAGACCATTTGACTGCCTATTAGAACCAGCCAAGCTCTTCAAGTGTGTTAATTTAGCAGTCATTGCTAATTTCTGGGCTTTGCTACATTTGCATAGGAAAACACAGCCCTTTAAGCAAGAGAGGAAGTTTCATTCCTAAACTGGCTTCCTATTCTTAGAAGAGCTTTTTATATTTTCACACACAAAAAAGATCAGAAACATATTTCAAACATGGGCATCTCTGAATAATATTAGGTAAAAGAATATCAAATTTAAGTAAGATGTGGGGGTCCCACTTCCCCATCCTGTGCTTGTTCACATGCATATAAATATGATACATAAGTATACATAGTATATGTATTAGTCAAAGTGTAGCATGTGTGATTATATTCATTGCATCCCATGTTATAAAACATACATCATACAGTATATGCATTGACATAGATATACAGTGAATTAGGCAAAGCTGTGCTTGGCAAAATGCAAAGGTTCTGGCCTCTTTAAAAAAAAAAAAACTCAATGGCAAGTTCATCCACTAAACCTGGAGCTTTGGATATAGAGTATCCTTTACTGTTTTATTATGACTTTTTGTTACTGTATGCAGGTTATCAAAGGTATCTTGCATAAATTAATTAGGCCTTTTAAAAAACGCATAGTCTGATGTGGATATAATTTGCCCCTGAGCATAAAGAATCTCTGTTGTACAGAGGAGAAACTGCAGTTTACAAAGTGCTGTGTACATACACACTCCCAGAGATAATATGGGCCATTTGGCATAAACCTCGATAACAGTGTTTGGGACCGTATCTGTAGTTCAGCACTGACAAGTACTAGATGCTTCTGAGTAGAAATGGTTTCTAAACAACTACTGAAATAGTAAGGACTCTTGATTCAGTGTCCTCATGCAGAACGCAATGATCTTCTCCTAGCTATCTCCTCACTCTAGCTTCATTGATCATCACTTAGCTATTATTTAGTACCAATCATCACTTAGCTATTATTTAGGAACATATGTTACTAACATGCAATTTCTCCTGTTTTGAAAAGCCCCAAAGATGTCATTTTTTTATACATCATGAAATTTACAATTATAAAGTATACAGTTCCAAGGTTTCTATTGATATTCACAAAGTCGTGCAATGATCGGCATTGTCTAACTCCAGAGTGTGTGCCTCACCCAGGAAAGCAGTGCCATACCAATTAGCGGGCAGTCTCATTGCCTCCTCCCCAGGCTTAGCAACCACCCATCTACTTTCTGTCTCCATGGATTTTCCTGTTCTGTGCTTTCATACAAATGGAAATGCAGTCCGCATAGTCTTTCCTACCCTGCTTCTATCTCATAGCATGCTTTCAAGATTTACCTATGGGGTATCATGTACATGTAATTCATTCATTTATGGCTGCAAAGTATTTCATAGTGTGGTTACAGCACATTTTGTATAGCCATTAGGCTGTTGATAGACATATCAGCTGTATTCATTTTCCAGCTTAAGTAGTTCAGTAAATAAACTACATGTACAGATTTTATGTGGATATGTTTTAATTTTTCCTCAATATCACCTTGAAGTGGAGCTGCTGGGTGACATGGTAACTTCATTTTTAATAATTTGCTGAACTTTTTCCCCAAATGAACCATTTTACATCCTTACTAGCAAGACTCTTTGTACCTCATCCACACTTGCATCGCCCATCATATGCATTATGTAACATTATACAAAGTTATCATAATTTTACTTGAATTTTCATACTGCTGGTTGGTATATTGACCATTTCTCCATATGCTTATTGGTTATGTGTGTATCTTTTTAAAACAAGTGTTCACTTTAATTAGTTTGTGCATCTTTAACTGGGTCATTTGTCTTATGTATTGAAAGAATGGTCATTCTTGATGTCAAATCATGTAAGATATATGATATGTAACTATTTCTCCTACTTTGATGTTTTCCTTTTCACTTTTATATTTTTGTAATAGGGGAATTTAATTTTATTAAGTTGAATATGTTTTTTAATTGGTTGCTTCTCCTTTATGTGGTATACCTAAGAAATGATAGAGGCAGGAGAGATGGCTCAGCAGTTAAGAGCACTTGCTGTTCTTGGCAAAGGATCCAGATTTGGTTCCAACACCAACATGGTGGCTTACAAGTGTCCTTAAGTTGAGTTCCAGGGGATCTGAGGCCAGATCTCTGACCTCCCTAGGTATGAAGCACATAGATGCTGCTCACACACACAGGCAAGACACTCATTCATACACATAAAAATTAATTTAAAGAACTTTTTAAAAAAGAAACTATTGACTAATCCAAGGTCAATGTGATTTAAACACAGGTAGAGTTCCTGTAGTTTTAACTCTTACATTTAAGACATTGATTTGTACTGAATTAATTTTTGCATATGATGGGAAGGATAAGTCCAAGTGCATTCTTCAGTATGTGGACAATCACAGTGCCAGCATCAAATGTTGACAGGATTACTTTTTTGTCTCTGGGTCTGTACTTATATCCTTGTACAAAAACAATTGTCTAAAACCATGGGAGCTGGAGCGATTCAGCCATTAGGAGCACCACTGTGTTTTCAGAGGACCCGAGTTTAGTTTCCAGCACACAGGTCATGCTCTTAACTCCAGCTCCAAGGGATCCAATATCCTCTCCTGTCCTCCATAGGGATCCACATGAATGTGTACATCCTCACACACAGGCACATACCTAAATATCCTTTACCAATAAAATAAAAACTTAGAACATAAGGGTTTGTTACTAGATGCTCGATTTCATTAATCAGCACAGCTGTCTTTATTCCAGCAGCATTCTTGTATTCCTTTTTTATTAACATGCAAAGAATCGGATTTCATTAAGGCTTTCTTCAGAGGATATCACATCAAATTTTGAAGCTGCATAGTATAAATCCTACAGTCATTTTCAAGATTGTCTTGGCTGTTTTAGGCACCTTGGATTTCCAAGTGAATATCGAAATCAGCTTGTCAGTCACTGGGAGGCAAGAAGAAGCTGAGGTTTTGAAAGGGATTCTGTTCATTCTGCAGACCTACTTGGGAGCAGTTATATCCACAGTGTTCAGCAGCTCATCCGTGAGCATTGTCTTTCCCTTCATTTAGACTTTGCAAAGTGTCTTCAACCCTGCTCTGTAACTTTCAGGATCCCAATATTGCACTTCCAGTGTCCATTGTATTCCTAATTGTTTCTCTTTTTCTTCTGCTATTGTAAATGGAATTGGTTTATTTGAATTCTTGGTTGTTTATTGCTAATGTGAAAAGATACAACTGGTTTAATATATTGATTTTGTACCCTGCAAACTTGCTGACCTTTTTAGTTTTCATGGGCTTTTTGGTGATTTCTTGGAATGCATTACAAATAAGATCATGTGATCTGCAAATATAAGCCAAAATCTTCTTTTCCAGTATTCATGCTTTTTATTTGTTTCTTACACAATTATCTGGCTATTATCTCTAGTAAAGTGTGAGTAGAAGTAGCAAAATAAAATAAAAATCACATCTTCACTTCTTAGACTTTCCCAGAAGAGAACAATTACCATCTTCACTTACAGTAATCTAATTTGGATTAATATCAAGTTAGTTTTAATACTATTAAAAAAAACTTCAATTCTGTCCAGCTCTATCTACTCCCCTCCAGCATATTTTCACACAAACTTCACCCTTATCTACTGTATGACCATAACACACACACACATAACACCCTTATCTACTGTATGACCATAACACACACACACACATAACACCCTTATCTACTGTATGACATAACACACACACACACACACACGTGTGTGTGTGTGTGTGTGTGTGTGTGTATAATTTTTACCCTAGTAAGTTTTACTCTATTTCTCAATTATTGCTCTATGAAGTTTCCTTTAAGCCATACAGGAGAAAGTAACAAAAACTGTATTTATATAATCTTTCCAATTGCTTTAACTAATGCTGTTTTCTCATATGTATTCAAGTTCTTGTCTAATTCATTTAATGTAGCCTGAGGGACTCTGACACTTATTCTAATTTTTAAAAATGTATTACTATTGTCTATGTTCTTGGAGCAGGGTGCTATGGCACTCAGATGTCAGATGACAACTTGTGGAGTCTGTTCTCGTGTGGGGCAAGCACTTACCTGCTGAGTGATCACATCCTGCCAACTCTTTAATGTTTCTTTCACAAGAGATTCACCAGAGACAAATGCCTTTCGTTTCTGTGTAAGACAATATGTTAATTCATCTTTAACTTTAAAGTGATAGTTTTAGTGGACATGGAATTCTTGTTGAAAGTCTTCATTTGAGCCCCCTAAAATGTCTTCCCACTGCTTAAGCCCACCCCCACCCCGGGGGCCTCTAATCTCAAATCAGTGACGAGTAGAATAAGGACTACAGTTGCGCATGGTGAGCTGCTTCCCCTTCACTGATCTCAAGACTGTCTCCTTGTCTGGCAAGTTGATTAGACCATTTCTAGATGAAGACCTTTTTCAGTTAATCCACACCAATGCCACCAAACTTACCAGGTTTTCAGATTAATGTTTGTCATCAAATTTGGGAAGTCTCAAGTCATTATTTCTTTAAATATTTTTTCTGATCTTATTGCTTTTCTCATTCTGGGTCTGTTTTTATGGATATTTTGATAAAGTTAATGGTATCCCAAAGTTCTCTCAGGCTCCACTTATTTTCCTTCATTCTTTTCTATGAGTTTTACTAAGTAGTCTCAGTTAACATATCTTCAAGTTTCTGATTATTGCTTCTGCCTTCTGAAGTCTACTTTAAAATCCCAGTAATTTGAACCTTAGTCTCTCTCTCTCTCTCTCTCTCTCTCCCTCTGTGTGTGTGTGTGTGTGTGTGTGTGTGTGTGTGTGTCAGAGGTATTCCAAGGAATGTTCTCATTACCATAGAGCTACCATGCCTTCCCAGACATGATGGGATAGACCCTCAAAATGTGATTCAAAATAAATCCTTCCTCCCTTAAGTTTGCATACTATGTCAGCAATCGGAAAAACAATGAATGCAGAAAACTGGTACCAAGAGTGGGGTTGTTGCCATAATAAAATTAACCGTGTAGATCATAAGCCACATAACCATGTGGTTCAATTGGCTTACAGGAAAGAGGATAAAGATTTCAGAGTTTCACAATATAAAAGCTCTTGAATGCTGTAGGCAGAGCCTAACAGGCCGTTCCAATAGGTGTTCAGTAGACCAGAAAAGTGATGAAAATGTGAACAGCAGGAGCCCTGTGCATAAAGCTTAAGAAAGGACAAGTGCTCCATTAGAATTAGAACCATTCATGTCACATTCTGGCAAAGCATCTGTCTGCACTCTTCCCTGAGTAAGGCTAAATTCAAAGGTCAAGGACTACGATGTTTGGTGGAGGAAATTTCATAACAGCATGGTAACAAGTCTGTAGCATGGTTGTTTGCCATCTGCTTTCAGTGAGACTTAGAGTAAGAACTCAAGCAAAGGCAGAGCAGAAATATGAAAAAATGTGTAGTTAGCCAGGAGAGGAGCATGAGTACGGTTACGTTTCAGACAAGTGGACAAGACCCTTGCTGACAGAACAGCTATAATTATTAAAGTTATTAGTATCAGTAAGTACAAACCTCACACTTGGCACTGAAGGAGTAGGAAAAATGCACTAAGAGAAAGACCACATCTATCAAAAACTCCAAGGTATAATAAGGTGGACTCATTTGGGAAATTCATTTAAAAATAGAGTTCCTGAACAGAGTTTCCAGAGCACCCTTCTTGCCTAGAGAAAAGCCTTCCCAGCTTCAACTGTGAAAGAACAGGAGGACACTGTACCTGTGGTCCAAAGCAGCAAAGCCATATCTCAAGCTGGTAGTAGGACTTGGTGTCATCCATCAGGTGCTGGTTTCATAGACATGGGAAGTGCAAGAGTAAATGGCCATTAGAGGTAGACAATGTTTAGCAAGGTTGGGTTCTGGGCATGGAGCTTCTGGATAGGCTGTACGTGCCGTTGTGAAGGAGGGGCTAAAGTTCCAGTGGAGACACCAGGATACCAGAGATGTCTGGAATATGGTGCATTTGCTCAGAAGACTTCAGCACTAAGAGTCAACCCAGAAAAAAGGCCACATGTGGTGCAGGCTACAAAGCTGAAAGGGTGGGGCTCCCCGAGCCTGTTGGAGCCCAGATAATTTCACCAAGAATCCCAGATGCCAGACATGAAGCTGCAGGGTTTAATTTTTTTCCAGCTTGTTTCTTTAGTCTGTTACCTTCTTGCTAGAGCCTTCATTTCTCCCTTTTGAAATGACAATGTTTAGTCTGTGCTATTATACTCTGAAAGTATGTAACTTGTTTGTTTGGTCATTTTATAGGGACCTACTATTAAGAGATTGCCTTGAGTTTTAAAAGAGACTTTGGACTTTTTAATAGTGTTGGAATTTTAAAGTTGGACCAGAAGCACATTTTGCATTATGAGATGTCCATACACCTTTTGGGAAACAGGGACAAAATATTATTGAGTATGAATTTTCCTCTGCAGGCTTGTGTGTTTGAACACTTGAAGTGCTCCTCAACTTGTTGTCACTGCTTTTGGTGGTTGTAAACCTTTGGAAGGTGAAGTCCCCACTGGAGGAAATTGGTTACTGAGTTAGGCCCTCAGGTTCATAGTTGGTCCCTGCTTCCTGTCTTAACTCTACTTCCTGTTTCACTGGGATGTGAAGGAGTCCCAGATGCATACTCCCACTGCCATGGAGCTACCTACCTCCATTCCTTCACCGACCATGATGGACTATACACTCAAACTATGAGCCATACTAAATATTCCTCTAAAAAATGAGAAGAAATGTCAAACAATACATATTTCTTTTTCCTGACACTCTCTATTCAGTGAGACATCATTCTCACTTCTTTAATTATTCATACCTTATTTTAGTTCATAGAACAAATTTTAAATTACTAGAAGTATTTGTTTAATAATCCCAAAGTCTGAGCTTCATCAAGGCCAGTTTCTGTTCTTGATTTTTATTTATTTTTTAGCAGAGTTATGGATCTAGTCATGTGTTGTGGAATATTATTTTAACTATGTAAAGATGTGTTACATTTGTTTATGCTGCATTTGTTTAACTATGTAAATATGTGTTACATTTGTTTGTGCTGCGTTTGTTTAATGATGTAAAGATGTGTTGCATTTGTTTCACCTTGCCTGCCTAAGGTACCTGATTGTCTAATAAAAAGCTGAATGGCCAATAGCTAGGCAGGTGAGAGACAGGAAAGGCTGGCAAGCAGAGAGAATAAGTAGGTGGAGAAATACAGGCTCAAGAGAGAAGAAGGAGGAGAGAACAGGGGAGAAAGAGAGGGACATGCTGGGGCCGGAAGCCAGGCAGCTGCAAGCCAGACATGGAGACAGCAGGAAAATAAGATATACAGACAGAAAGAGAGAGAGAGAGAGAGAGAGAGAGAGAGAGAGAGAGAGAGAGAGAGA